>CALNXK010000215.1:70000-210000 GCA_942486035.1 Porites lobata | reverse complement strand
TGCATGAATTCAGCATAAGACTCTCTCCTGGAGTGTTAACTTGACATCCAAAATCATGCGTCTCTATAGGCGAGCTAGTAGGAACCGATGCGATCTTCACATTCTCAGGTTCCTCAAGAACTTGTTCACTGGGGCTGGCTGTTTGGTCACATGCAGTACTAGGTTCTCCAACAGCAACAGGTAGGGCAGGGTGAGAGGATGACACAGAGCTAATGAACTGCAATAGAAGGAATTAGCCTCTATCACCACTCCAGATTTAGAAAATGATTAATATTCCAATGAGAAAATACAGCAAAGGGCCTTTTCATTATTGAAGGTTTTAACATCGCGTGACTGCATTTATGAACATCCGCGGATAATAGTCTACCATAAGATCAGCACGCAAACTCTTTTTTTTTCTTTCAATATGAATTGACAATCCTTACCTCTTGTTTAGATCTCTCCTGGAGGCACCTCTCAGATGATAGTCTCAGCTTCTTTTTCGGACGGTGGTCGAAAATTGTTGGCACTGCATCTGACTTCAACTTACGTTGGGTAAATGTACGTCCAGAAGTTCAGCTTTTAGGTCACGCTTGTAGCATTCAGGTTCAAAGTGATGCGAACATACCCTGGAATCTTTTGTAACAACAAGATCTAGCCGGAATAATTTCACTAGCCACCTCTTTCAAGAGCTTATCATCAGTGGGAAATCTGTGGTAGCTTACCCCTTGCTTACTACCAACATATCATTATTGCAACCCACGGCGCTACAATAGACCATGATGAAAGATTTAGAATATCCCGACAACAGTACTAACTACGAAAGACAACGAACACAACGATAGAAAGTAAACCTTGTGCTATGGATAGCTTTATTTATACGGTTTGTGTTGTGCAATACCGGAAAATTTCTCCTCGTAACTCTCAAAAATTACGAAAGGTTGGACTCACTTATCGCCAACTTACGCCATGTCCAAACAAACGTGCTTTGTAGAATAGTGCCCCGTCATCGTGCCCTTTGAGCTGATCAAGAATAACACAGAACACCATTGTCAAAACGATCCAGTTTCATACTAAATAACCTCATTAAAACATTAAATTATCGCAACTTCTGCCGGTGCGTCTACAAAAAACAAATAAATGCCACCAGCGGGTAAGTTTGTAAGCTGTACAGCTTGTGATGAAGGGAACACTTTAATTGACCAAAATCAGTAAAGAGACTGTTTAATTATAAAATAAATCGACGCTTACAAGTTGCTGCAAGCAATTAAAATCCTTGATGTACAAATTTCATATTTTTACTTTGTTAATATTTCTGCTACACGTATGTCTTTCAAACAGATGTACAGTGAACCTACAATCCTCGCCAAAAATCCTTGAAACACCACTTTCCCCTGTGCAAAGTTGAGATGACATTTCAGTGTTTCACTGGCTACAACAACATTGCAAAAGGGAGGGGGACGGAAGTGGTGCGAGAATGTTCAAAGTGTTTCAAGGTTTTTGTCTAAGATTGTCTGAATTGGCGGGAAGATTTTTGACCATGCGCAGAATATGAAAAGTGACACTTGAAAAAAAATTAATCTCTAGGGCAACGTGTGGCTAGTCTGGTTGTTGTGGTTGTGTGAATGTGCGGCGAGGGATTATAACTTGAGTAAATTTTTTTTCCGTAATGGCAACTTCTGAAGTAGATTATAACTGTGAGTATGAGAGTATTGAAGACAGATCAGAGGAGGAAAGTGAAGAGGGAAGTGAACAGTTGGAGGATAATGGTTGTTCAGAAGAGCTTAACGTGGGATCTCAAGAGAGGCTGTTGCATCGTGAAGTGCGTAGCGTGTATTTAATCACTTACAGTCAAGCCGACCTTGACAAATTTCAAAAGAGAGACAGTTTTGCTAGAACGGTTGTGCAAGCATTCGATGAGACAAGGAGCGGGTTAGCTGATATTGTGCAGTGGGTTTGTAGTCAAGAGCGGCATTCTTCAGGAGGAATGCATTACCACATGGCGGTAAAGCTATCGCATGCACGCCGATGGTTGCGAGTAAGAAATTATCTCGACGACAACCACTCCATTCAAGTGAATTTTTCGTCTCTTCACTCCAATTATTATAGCGCCTGGAAATACACAACTAAAGAAGATAGCGAGTATGTTCAGTCTGTAAATCATCCCGATTTGGTCAACAGCGCCCCACCTCGAACACAAGAGGCCAGTGTGACAACAACGGAACGTGGTGGAACAAAGAGAACAGCCAAGAAAACCAGAAAAAGGAAGGCACCCCGTCTCAGTATTTTCGACGTGTCTAAGCTAGTAGTAGCAAAAGGAATAAAGTCCAGGCTAGAGCTTCTTGCTCTAGCCTCTCGACAAATGAAAGAGGGAAAGGAAGATTTAGCACAATTTATCGCTAACAGAGGAAGTAAAGTTGTTGACGAGGCTATACAAGTAGGATGGGAAATGGAGGAAGCAGAGGAAAAATTGAAAAGGAAACAAATTGTCGGAAATTGTGCGGTGTTTTATTACCATTATCTTTGTAAACATGAGTTTAAGTTTCATTTGATTAAGTAACGTGATTTAAAAGAAGTGTTAAGTGACGTTGGAACCTGATAGCATTGAACTTTGGAACTGAAAGAAAAAAGAACAATAGAAAGGAGAGAATGTAATGTACTGTGAGAATCAAGCGGAGACGGGAAGAAAGAAATAAAACGAGTGAATCGGGATTTCTGTGAGTGTGTTAGAAGATCGTTCAGCTTTGGAGGCAATTCCTAACACAATTGGCACCTCCGACGGGACCTATTGGGATTTTAGCTCAAACAAGAGCAAGGGATTTGCGAAAAATCAAGTACATAGCGACGTGATCAAGGGATTCGCTGAGACTTGGCAAATCGGCCAAAACAACGCTAAAGCTGAAAAGGGCCAACGCGATGGAGGAACTTACGAAAGAATTTAACGGAAAGATTCTGTCTCTAAGATTCTCTCTGACTAAGAATGATGAAGTGATCGCTTCCCAAAACGCAGAAGCTATATCGAGACACGAGGCACTATTAATGTCTAAATTGCAGTCCGCTCATACCGTGAAAGAATCCATTATCGAGCTGAAATTTACAAATGGTGAATCAGAGGAGGAGGTCAGCACTTGGGTGAAAGAGCACGACAAATTTCTAAAGGAAGCGGATGAAAAGGCCTTGGCAATAAGACAACTAGTGGGGAAAATGGAAGAAGACAAGCGACTGGCAGACAGGATGGAATCTGATAAAAAGGAAATGGCCCTCGCGAAGATGAAACACGAGGAGCGAATGAGCCATGAGCGTGAGCTGTTAGATCAACAAGTGAGATTTCAAAAGGCCGTAGAAGCCAGTCAGCAAGAACAAAATGCAAAGAAAACCGTGACTGCAAAGCTGCCAAAGCTTTCTATCACAAAATTCGACGGAACACTTGCAAATTGGCCGCCGTTCTGGAATAAATTCGAGGCCGAAATCGACAAAACGGAATTAGCGCCTGTGACAAAATTCGCCTACTTGAAAGAGCTAGTGGAGCCCAAAGTCAGGGCGGATATTGATGGCTTGCCGCTAAATACAGAAGGATATGAAAGAGCGAAAAACATAATAAAGGAAGAGTATGGGAAAACGAGTGAAATTGTCAACGCCTACGTCAATAACATTCTGGAACTCCCCACCGTGACGAACGCCGACCCGAACCGAGTGAATTCTTTCTATAAAACCCTGCTATTTAACGTCCAGTCACTGGAAACACTTGGAAAAATCGAGAGAGTAAACGGGATGACAAGAAGCGTGCTAGACAAATTGAAACGAATTAAAGCCGATCTGGTCAGGGGACAAGAAAACTGGCAAGACTGGGATCTACCTCGTTTGACCCAGGCCCTGAAGAAATGGAGAGATGTAAACCCAGCGACTGAAGAAAATAACGTCGCAAACAAGTCTACGCTCCCCAAGCGCCCTGAGAAAAAATCTCCCCTGTACCATGCAGAAAATAGAAACCAGCGCCTTTGTGTTTACTGTGATGACGCCAATCACATCTCGCGGGATTGCACGCGCGTGTCCACGATGGACGAGAGGAAGAGAATGCTCGCGCGGAAACGAATGTGCTTTAATTGTACTGGGCCGAAACCCCATGCTGCCGAATGCAAGAGTAAAATGCGTTGCCAGAAGTGCGGACAGAAACATCATACATCGATTTGCAACCAAGGAGACCAATTAATGACTGCCACCGGGAACAAAGGGCGTGTGGTTTATCCTGTTGTGAAAGTAAGCGTGGAGGGAGTACTGTGTCGTGCACTTCTAGATACAGGAGCTGGGAGTTCATATGCTTCGGCCGCGCTGTTAGAGAAACTTCCCAAGCGCCCTCGTGCAAAGGAGGTTCATCGAATAGAAATGATGCTGGGATCGACCACACATGAAGTAGAACTTTCCACAATCAAAGTACGCTCAACGGATGGCAGTGAAGAATTAAACGTTGATGTTACCAAGGTGGAAAGACGGGAATTGCTGATGATCGATAACCCACACTATCAAAAGATTATCAATTCGTACGATCATCTAAAGGGAGTTGAGATGACGGACTGCGACCCTAAGCCACATCTTCCAGTACATCTGATATTAGGGGCGAGCGAGTATGCAGCGATCAAGACGTCCGAACAGCCGCGCGTTGGACTGCCAGGGGAACCAGTGGCAGAGAAGACTAAGCTGGGGTGGACTATTATGTCACCGGGAACTGAGATTGACCACGGGAATATGCTGCTGACCCAAACGAGTCACGTGGACTATGCAGAACTATGTCGGTTAGACGTTCTAGGGCTTGAAGATACCCCTGAACATGATCAGCGCGCAGTCTACGCAGAGTTCCGAGAGCAATTGGTATGGCATCCCGAAGGCTGGTATGAAGCCTCGCTGCCATGGAAAGGTAACCACCCGCCTTTACCGAACAATAAAGAAGTCAGTTTGCGAAGGCTCAGCAACCTCCACAACAGACTTCGACGCTTGGATGTGACCGAGACTTATGCAGAGATCATCGGAAAACAGAAGTCCGAGGGAATAGTAGAAGTTGCAAGTGATCCGCCGCAGGGAAAAGAATTCTACATTCCCCACAAGCCGGTGATTCGTATGGGAGCTGAAACTACAAAGTTGAGGATCGTTTATGACGCCTCATCTAGTGCGAAACCCCAAGTTCCAAGCTTAAATGATTGTCTGTATGCCGGGCCGCCGCTTCAAAATCACCTGTGGAGTGTTTTAGTACGCATGCGTTTCCATCCAGTCCTTATCACTGGGGACCTGCAACAGGCCTTTCTCCAGGTGCGCATCAAGGAGGAAGAGAGAGATGCACTCAGGTTTCATTGGAGGACCAGCGAACATTCTGAAGTAGAAGTGTTGAGATTTACTCGAGCGCTGTTTGGTCTTGTGCCTTCTCCCTTTCTCCTCGGGGGAGTGATAGAGTGTCATCTTGAAACCTGGGAAACTCACATGCCACAACTTGTTGCTGAACTGCGCAAAAGCCTGTATGTAGACGATCTGATCAGCGGGAAACCAACAGTACCCGAAGCGCAACAGCTGAAAGAGGGAGCTATTAAAATCTTCGCGGACGCTAAATTCACACTGCACAAGTGGCACTCGAATGTTGCCGAGTTAGAAGGGAGTGAAAGAAGAGTCGAAGATGAGGGCACGTTTGCCAAACAGCAGCTCGGCCAATCAAAAGCAAAGACCGGTGGTTTGCTTGGACTCCCGTGGGACAAACAGGAAGACCAGATCAGTGTCGTTTTGCCTCAAAATGAGGTAGTCGCGTCCAAAAGAGCATTGTTGCGTAATCTAGCAAAAATCTACGATCCCCTTGGTCTTGCGGCGCCTTTAACTATCAAGGGCAAGTTCATCTACAGAGATGTATGCAACGTGAAAGTGGCCTGGGATGCGCCGCTACCCCCACAGCTAGCAAATCGGTGGACACGATGGAAGAAGGAGTTACCAGCCGAGGTCATGGTAGCAAGGGCCTTAACGTGTGCGCAAGAGCAGATTGAAGAAATCGAGCTTCACGCCTTCGGGGATGCAAGTAAGAACGGAGTGTGTGCAACAGTGCATGCAGTTGTGAGACAGCCATCGGGTGTGAGCCAGGGATTGGTTACTGCAAAAGCTCGACTAGCGAAGCAGGGGCTCACCATTCCGCGATTAGAGCTGGTGTCGGCGCATATGGCAGCAAATCTTATCACAAATGTAGGAAGAGCGCTCCAGGGTTTTCCCGTGAAACAGTGCTATGGATGGCTGGACAGCTCAGTGGCTCTCCATTGGATAAAGGGTGGTGGCGAGTACAAACAGTTCGTAGCAAATAGAGTGATGAAAATACAAGGGCATCCAGAGATCTATTGGCGCCATGTGCCCACCAAGGAAAATCCGGCAGACCTGGGAAGTCGAGGAGGGCAAGTCGATGACAGCAAGCTGTGGTGGCAAGGACCGGAGTGGCTTTCAGACAAAGACAGGTGGCCTACAGACATCGTGACAAGCGCTACTCCTGAGAGCCAAACAGAGGCTAAAGTTACCAAAGAACTTTTTAATGGAGCCACTGCATCAACTGACTGCCTTGATGATCTACTGGGAAAGTTTAGCCTGATAAAGACGTTAAGAATTGTCGCCTGGGCCGCGAGATTCATGCGAAATTCACGCCTAAAGAAACAAGAAAGAATGGCGGGTCCGCTGACAACCTACGAGATTAATGAACAACATCTGTTCTGGACCAAGCGCGCTCAAGAGATTCAAGGTGATGAAGTGACAGAAGACCGGCAAAGGCTGGGGTTAAAAGAGAATGAGCAGGGAATTCTCGTCTGTCGAGGTCGAGTTCAGGGACACTACCCAGTCTATCTGCCTGACATGCACCCCTACACAGTGAAACTCGTTGAAGAAGCCCATCGTCGTACTTTGCATGGGGGAGTCGGTTTGACAATGGCGCGGATCAGAGAGCGTTATTGGGTGCCGAGGCTCAGGCGTCTGACCAAAAAAGTGATTAAGCAGTGTTATGGTTGTCGCCGTTTCCAAGTTAGGGCCGCTGCTAGACCACCACCTGGAAATTTACCACGAGACAGAACCAAAGGAAATCGCGCCTTTCAAGTTGTCGGAGTTGACTTCGCGGGACCCATCAAGTACCGTGTGACCCAGAAGAAGGAAGGAAAGGCATACATAATCCTTTACGCTTGCAGCCTTACGCGAGCACTCTATTTGGAACTCAGCAAGAGCACGGAGACTAGCGAGTTTCTAAGAAGTCTAAAGCGCCTAATAGCCAGGAAAGGAAGGCCGGAGAAGATTTATTCGGACAACGCAAAAACGTTTGTTGCCGCAGCAAGTTGGCTAAAACAAGTCCACCAAGATGAGCAGTTTCACCATTACCTGTCGACTGAGAACATCCAGTGGCAATTCAATTTGAGCCGCGCCCCATGGTGGGGCGGTCAGTTTGAGCGGTTAGTTGGCCTGGTGAAGCGTTCCCTTAACAAAACGATTGGAAATGGTCGCCTCAGATGGGGGGAACTTGAAGATGTACTCCTGGATGTGGAAGTGACCTTAAACAACCGCCCACTAGGTTACGTGGAGGATGATGTTCAATTACCTTTGATCACACCTAACAGTATGCAGTTCATCGGTACCACTATCCTACCAGAGAAGGAACCACATCGTGAGCTTCGTGATCTACGTAAACGGGCTAAGTACATGAAAAGGTGTAAAGACGCCATGTGGACCAGGTGGACCAAGGAGTACCTCAGAGGCCTTCGCGAGCGACATAACTTGAAACATGACGGGAAGGGAAGCACTTTGACTGTTGGCGATGTTGTCATAGTTCATGCGGAAGATCGAAACAGGGGGAAATGGCCACTGGGGATAGTAGAGAAGCTGTACACTGGCCGGGATGGAGTGGTTCGAGGAGTTAAGCTGCGGGCGGGAGGTGGTCACCTAGAGAGAGCAGTAAATCATCTCTACCCCTTGGAACTGTCGTGCGACCGGACGCCTTTGACACCCCAGGAACAGCTAAACCCGGAGGCTCGAGAGTTCAGACCCACCCGGGACGCAGCAATTGCAGCGAGAGTACGAATGCAAGATATTGCTGACGAAGAGCAAGCCAATTGAACATTGAACATTTGAATTTAAGACGACTCCGTGTAGAGTTTTGAACATTGATCCTTTGTTTCTTTTTATCGATTTCACTTACAAGAACTTTTAGTTTTGATTCAGTTTCTGGAGATAAACGCAACATATGCCTCCTAAATGTAGGCATATGGGGGGAGGGTGTCGGAAATTGTGCGGTGTTTTATTACCATTATCTTTGTAAACATGAGTTTAAGTTTCATTTGATTAAGTAACGTGATTTAAAAGAAGTGTTAAGTGACGTTGGAACCTGATAGCATTGAACTTTGGAACTGAAAGAAAAAAGAACAATAGAAAGGAGTGAATGTAATGTACTGTGAGAATCAAGCGGAGACGGGAAGAAAGAAATAAAACGAGTGAATCGGGATTTCTGTGAGTGTGTTAGAAGATCGTTCAGCTTTGGAGGCAATTCCTAACAAAATGACAAGGATGGAAATACTGCACAAAGCTCTAGAAGGTCCGTGTATCGCTAACTGCAATGGAGAGTGGTTGGACGTTGCAGAGGATACTCTCACACGGAATAACCTATCAGGTGGGAGTTTTCAGAGTGCTGTACGCAAGCTACTTGAGAAAGGACGTGGCAAGTACCGAAACATTTTAATCTTTGGTAGTGCCAATTGTGGGAAAACTTTTTTACTAAACCCTTTAATGTCATCTACAATACATTTACTAATCCCACAACTAGCAATTTTGCTTGGGTTGGAGCTGAATCCGCTGAGGTCCTTTTTCTTAATGACTTTTGCTGGAGTCCACAGGTCTTGCCTTGTTACGATATGCTTCTACTTTTGGAGGGGCAGACACTTTATTTGCCAGCACTGAAGTGCCACTACGCTAAAGACATTGTATTTGAAACGGATACATCAATATTTTGCACAGGCAAGCATGAGTTAGTGGTCATTAAGAGAGGTTGTATAGATGAGAGGGAGACCGAAATGATGCGAGTAAGGTGGAAAATCTTTAACTTCTCTTCGCAGATTCCACACTGCGAGCAAAGAAACGTTCCACCATGTCCAAGATGTTTTGCAAAAGTAATTCTCTGCTCTAACAATAACGTTAACAGTTCAGCATAAGGATCGATAAGTGTTGAGTGAATTCCCAGCGAAGGATCTGCGAAGCTCAGCATATTCAAATAAAAGTATTATGCAACTTTAGAGTATTGTGTGATGGTAAGGGAAGTGTAAAGTGTAAACAGATGCTGGTAAACCTGACGATTTACCATTAGTTTTTGTCCTTTATCGCCTTCCGTATTCGTATTTCTCCGTTGAAAATCAGTTTGAACAAGAGATTACTTATAATTCACATGAAGTTTTAACAACAGCTTCAATGCCATTGTGAAATTCAGCCTTTTCACAACTGTTAACCATAACATGTAATAAAGTAAGATTGTGAACAGACCAACTTCTTGTGTGACAACGGTAAACCGTTGACTTTTACTGCACGTGAGTCGACTAAGGCAAAACATACCGATAGATAGATTTTCCTTTTTACGCACAGTTTTAGGGCATAAATGCTACACTTGTAGGTGCCACAAACGATTGTTACATGAAATTCTGTAATGCTTCTGTTGTGAAATACAAAGCAACAACAATTACATGTTGTCCATGTTAATTCCAAACTATTATCAGTGATTACTATGTAATCAGTTCAATAAGATAATTTTGTAAATGTACATTGCATTATATTCCTTTGAAAACATACAGCTACATATTTAATATTTTAGTCTCTGTCCTTTTGTTTCTAGTATAAGTTGTATACGCCTGTCCATGGAGTCGATTAAATTGTTTATTTTAGCTACTGGAAATTGAACAACTGTATCTTTCACTCTTTCTTTGAACTACGTGAAACTCTCTCGCTCTAATTGTTTTTCAATAGCGCTGTCGTGCAAGTCGTCACTGACTGATTTAAACATGTTCTCTATTGGATTTAGATCAGGACTCCGTGGTGGTATCTTAAGCAACTGTGCAATTACTCGTTGCAAAGCAATCTTTGCTACTGCTGAGTTCTGGCTAGGGTCATTGTCTTGAATGAAGAGTCTTGTGTTTCCTTTCTTTGATTCCACAAACATTTGTTGAAAAGTCTTATCAATGAAAGACGCAAAAAAATTTCCCGTCATATGTTCATATTCTTCGCATAAAATAACTCCTACATTATATGAAATCGCCACTAAAAACTTGACTATCTTTCCTCCAGATCCAACTTTACTCCCTTTCGCTGTGCAATATTGATTGAGACCTTCTGATTTTTTCCGGTAGATCCTTCCAGTAGGAGCTCGTGCTTGATCAAGCGGGTTGGTCTTGTGTGCAAAAGCAACTCCGTCCAAGTAGAAAGCAATTTTTTGTGTCCATAACTGCTTGTTGTACTCTTCTCTGATCTTTTTGGCAAATGCAACGCACTGTACAAGTTCTTGTCATTGTTAGTAAGCAGCCCTTTTTTCCGGGCCTGCAGACAAAAGTACCCTTTGCTATTTAAAAATCTTGCCACAGTGCGAACTGACACATTACTTTCCGAGATGTTTACCTCATTCATTAGTCGCTTGGCAGTAAAGTTACCTTCTGTACGCCTCAATTTGTGTAGAGCCCTTATAAGGAGTCTCTCTTCTCTAGATGACAACTTTCTTGGCCTTCCTCTTCTTTTGTAGGTGACGTTTGCGTGAGTTCACGAATGCCTTGAAGCACTGTTAGATTCTTTGAACACTCGCATTACTGTTGCTGCAGATCGGCCGACTTTTCCTGCAATTTCTCTCAGTGAATACCTCTTTTCGACGCACAGAAATCTGATGAGCGCTCGTTCTTCCGCCGTTGTTTTCTTATTGTACACCATACTTACTTTCCTCACTTAACTATGTGACTAATCCTGACACTTAACCTTTATGTCTCAGTATAATTCAACTTCTTCTACGCGAGACTCCTGCGCCAGGCTGTACTTATACATCATTTTTTAGACTTATAATAACAGTTCCAGTATTTCTACGGAAAACTAGAAAATTAATGTTTTTCTTTCCTTGCGTCAAACAAAAGTTACAGCAACATTTACCACGCTATCGCAATCTTTCTGGACTATTCACGAAAACTACTTAACAATAACTGCCAACAACTGATATTAACCAGATGGCTTTTTGCAACTCACACAATCCTCGCCAAAAATCCTTGAAACACCACTTTCCCCTGTGCAAAGTTGAGATGACATTTCAGTGTTTCACTGGCTACAACAACATTGCAAAAGGGAGGGGGACGGAAGTGGTGCGAGAATGTTCAAAGTGTTTCAAGGTTTTTGTCTAAGATTGTAGGTTACCTACGCGGTTCTTGTTTACAGTGTCATGCCAAGTTCGTGTCACCCACACTTTTATCCCGAGGAGATCTCTGAATTTAAAGGTTAAGCCTATACAATAAAGAGTGTGGCAAACTGTAAGAATATGCTATCCTTGGCATTTTCGGTACAATTTTCCCTTGAAGACACCTGGACATCGAGCTTGGGTTCTTCAGCTTAAAAGACCCTCAGTAGGCTTTTTGTGGAGCATCACCTTTCTTCCCAATAGGTGACGTCACACGCCTCGAAAACAACCGCTGACGGGCCGATTCTGAGCCACAATGCTAAAGGCCCATAACAGTGAGCAAAACAATTTTTTCAAGTGGGAAAAAACGCAAAAAAGCATGAAAAAGACGTCAAACATTTATGTTCGGGTCTTAAGCATTAATTTAAAAAATGGTTATTTTTTTACTTCAGTTCTCCTTTAAGGAAGGGTTGTGTTGGTTTGATAACATTACACTAGTGATGCAGAGACTGAGATCGCCTTGTAGCAAGCTCTCTTGTTGTGTTCTGAGTTTCAAGAACCGATTGGTTTTTTTCAAAGCTACGTTTTTCCCGACAATGTTTCGATTATCAATTGGCGCAAAATCAAAGTATGCTAAAGTGATACATTGTCTGGATGTAACATTATTAACTGTGAGCTCAAATGTTTATCATTTTAATCTAAAATTAGTTTAGTATTTCAGTACCCTAATATTATCCCATCATTCCAATGTTTGGACAGTCAAGGCAGGATTTTCTAATCATTGCCTTTCGATGATACCACTTCTAACATGGAACTACCAATGGAATTTTATAGTCCGTCGACAAAATCTTGTTTGGGCTATGCAACCGTCAAAGTCACAGGAATAAGGTAGACATGAAATGAACATTGCACGATGCTCATTCTAATTTAATTTTCAATCTTTTTTGGATCTGGAGAAAAAATGCATGGAGTTTTAAACAAGGCTAGTTTCAATTTTACTGCTTTTTATCCTTTTTGGAGGAATTACAATGTTAGTTTCGCTTCAGTTTGTGTCTTTTTATTCTAGGTTTGTTTTGTATTACATTTGCTTTTAATTTTCAGTTATTTTCTTAAATAATGCATGCTTCTGTAATTTTCCGTTCTCAGCGCACGCTTCATTGATTTGACACAAATACACATTAAATCACCTTTGGAGCGTATGGTTGACCACTGCGAACTCCCAACAATACTTATACTACAAGGACTCAATAAGGAAAGAGTTCATAAGCCATTTAATTTTTAACCGCATGATTTTGAAGTGGACAACCTTATCACCTTTACCAAGCGATCTCAAACATGCTCTTTTCAGTTTGCTTCTGGATTGGTTGAAATGTATTTTCGGCAAAGGGGCCCCTGCGGTAAAGACTGAAACCAGGTCCAGAGGTCCATCCAATGGCTCATGCAGACAGGTTCTACTTGAGGCAACCTTATGTTATGACCACAATGTCAGGAATTCTCATCACCTTGATAAATTTTCATTAAGAATATCTTCCCATGTTTTGTCATGAGCTTGTGTGCAAAAATATGCGTCAGGAATTTGCAAAGAATGCACTGAGCCAGTTTTTAGCTTGTTTATGTGGCAACACAAAAATTGGGTACTGTCAGTTCAGTGGTACGGTGCAGAAAATTCTGGCCATTTTCAAGGTCGAATCATCTTGTCCAGAAAATATCATTGAATACCTCAACATCTCTGTCCTTCCAACAAAGCAAGTATGCAGCAGTTATGTGGTACAACCACTTTCCTAACCAATTAATGCGACCATACAGAAAGATAGAGGCTGCGCTTACTACCAAACAAATTAAGGAAACACTCAATCCAAAAAATTGTGAATGGTTTACTAGACCAAAGGTAGCCATGTCAGAAATGGCAGAAACATGTTCCGAAAACATAGAAGGAGCGAGACAGGTATTACGTAGGTGGTCGCAGGATGACATTATAAGCATGATGGTCAAATATAAGGACGCAGTCCATCCGTCAAACACGAAAAATGATGCCCCCGTGACACCGGAGGTGGTGTCAAAAATGATGCAGTTCCACTGCACCAATAAACCAAACGAAGTGAAATTCTTTGAGGACACGGAGAGACTAGGAAATATATCATTCTTAATGGGTACACATTTCAGGTCTTTGAGAACATTAATCCTCAATATGAAAGACTATGCTCAAATGATACAACAGCATTTCTTACTAGCCATTAATTCCCCATAATGAGCCACCTGTGCATCAACATACCAACTTACAAAAGTTGGGAGGGAACAGGAGCAGGCTTGCAAATGGTTCAACTTACACAAGATCTGTATGTTCATGATACAGAAGTGAGGGCAGCCAATACTGGGTTACATAAAGAAGTGCATATCGCCCACCTCCGCTGGGTTCAAAACCACTTTATTAACAGCTCTTGCCGATTCAGATTAAAAAATAACAAAGCGCACACTTCCTCAAACCCACAAAGGAAATCATTTGAACACCACCAGAATTAAATTTTTCAACAGTCCAAACAACACAGTTTTTCCAAGTTTATTCCTATCCCTTAACATAATTTAACTTTAAATTTAGAATTATTGATACTTGGTTTCTTTTCATTAATACTGTAACTTTCCTGACTAGTTTAAAGTATTACTTTTGTCACCACTGCTTGTGTGGTTTCTTGATGATCACTGCTAGTTATTAATTTCATGACTTTCACTTTGTACTTAGTATTACTTTAACAACCGCTACTAGTATTTTTACTTTCATGACCATCACTACTAGTATTACCACTTTTCAAACAACTTTTCCCTTTTTGACTTAATTACTTTCTTTCTTTTTTTTTACTATTGGTCCTTAATAATTACTTTACTCTCTTTGTTGTTGTTGTTGTGTTTTGTTTGTTTGCTATGTTTGGTATTTTTTCTAACATTGCTTTTGTCACCGCTGCCAGTATTATTGCCATTGTCATCTGTTTGGCTCTCTTGCTTTCATGACCATTGAGGTTACTTTTCTGTAGTTTTGCTATCTTTTTGTCCCAGTTGCCAATGGGCCTATCAATACCACTGGTATTATTCCTTTTGTTAACCTGTGAGGTATGCAAAGGGTTTTTGTGATGGTTTCAAGATGCAAATGTGTAACCCGCTCACTTTGCATTGACAGACTGGCTCTTTGGCTCTGACCTGTACTCGCTGCCTGATAGGAAAACGACATGGTTCATTGTTGCATTCACTCACACACCCTTATGAGAGAACCTTTGGAACGATGTTGTCATGATCATGTTTGCTGTGAAAGCAACAACACTTGCTGTAGATTTCTGACAGTTCTGTATGTCGTGTGTATGTGCAACAAGAATCTCAATCAGAAGCAATGGGGCAGTTTAAATGTCCAGTAACATGACAAAGGAGGAACATTGCAGGTAAATCACATGTTTGCGTGGTATATTGTTTACACCACAAACTTCACAGTCTCTAGCAGGAGCTCCAGTACCATGGAGACAAAATACGTACGGCAGTCTGCTCCAAAAAGTCGCCAATGCATTTTACACTGAAATACCCGCTAATTATGCTTAGGGACATTCTAAGACGGTAAGGCCTTTTCTTGACCGAAATGTCAAGTATCAAGCTTAAGGTTATGCTTTGACTTAAAAATTAAATTAAATATTGTTGTTTACATTATGGTTGTATTGCTTTTTTTTACTTATTTTTCGCTGATACAGTACTTTTATTTGCACTGTCTATGTCTGTATCCTGCAATTATATACTCATATTATGTTGTATAATTAGGAATTACAGCTCTCGCTAATCTTTTCACTGAAAATGAATCGCATACAATTGCATTCATAGCCAGTAAGCATATTAAGCTTGCAAATTTATGAAGGCCTTGAAATGCACAACCTGTACCTTATATCAGTAGTTTTCATTATAAAATGTGGCACATAAGTCGGTTGCTTCCCAAGCAGTTCACGTCTCTGCTACTAGTAGTAGTCTGCCTAGCAGGTACAGCCTGGGCATGAAATTAACTTTTTTCTCCAGTAGCCAGTTGGCTCTGAAATAATTTAAAGTAGTAACAAATTCCAAAAAGTTGGTCGCCACTATTTGAAAGCCATACTTTTTTTGACTCTGTCCATTGAAAGATAGACCCCATATTTCGGAGTGTATGTAAGGTTGTGCCTTTTTAATCAAACAATTGAATAGATTTGATTAAATGTTAGCAATTTAAGTTGTACAGACCTTCCTTTTTCAAAGTGAGGACTAGAAATACATTATCGCAACATCCTCGAAGTTTTAAAGGATCGGCAGTGAGAATAAAGGGAAACAAACCAAATGGGTAAAAAATGATCAAAAAACTAAAAAGAAAAAAAAATACTAACTTGTAAAGTATGGCTTTGACAGGATTTGAACTCACTCCCTCCGAATCTCCTACAAATGAAATTAGATCTATTACCACTGTGCCACACAGCGACTGAATAATCTTGGAGCTAAAAAAATTATACTTAAAGCATTTTTCTCTCCAGTGAATGCTGTTTGAAGTTGGTGGATTCAACGATACATTTGAGGAAAATTAGCTTAAAGGCGTATTTCAAAACCATTAACTTTTGTGTTATTTCAGTCTTAATTCGCTCTGGTTTCAACGGCAGCAGTGATTTTGTTGCAAATAGTTTTGGGAAGTCCTGGGACTCATCTTGTGAAAAATCATGAGTCCCAGTCCACAACCATCGACTGCCAGTTCAAAAAACAGTGAGTCCCTGGCTCATTTGTAACCAAACAGTCAATCTGAAGACAGACTCCAAAACTCAGTGTTACAGTTTACTGAAATAAAAATATACTCCTTCTATTGTTAATCAGAACAAAGACTAAAAGAACACGCATTGTAAAATTTTGCTGAATTTCTTCACAAATTACAGTTCGGCGGACCCAAATTGCAGTTAAGAAGATATTTAATTTGTCTCTGACTCGAAGAGTAGAAATTTGCTGACTTTGTGGTCACAATATGCTGCAGTCAGCCGTGACATCAGCCAAGACCTCAACACATGGCGAGACAGATGTCACAAATGCTCACCTACAGTTGAACATGTCCACTGGAGATAATTCCATCCTGGGCTCACAGAGATTGACTCAGGACAGGGAAAAAACAACAAAATCGAAGACAAAGTCAGTTCCTACAAGAAACTCTGCTTCTCAAAGTTCATCAGCAAACAAGAGTACCACTAAATCCTCAGCGCCTCACACATCAAGCTCAAGGTCCACAGATTAGTCCATTCATGTTTTGCACGATTTCAAAGAACTAAAGGACCTCCCACAATAGTCACTGACTTCAATTTCTACAATGAAATCCACAATGGAAGTTTTCACTTAGGCTAAAACGTCTCGTAAGAGGAAAAGAGATGAAATGAGTGAATTGGAATCTTAAGCAAGCACAAAGATGCTGAAACGGCGGGAAACAAGTTATAAATCGACACATAAGTGGTCTTAGGTCTACAGACTTATAACTCATCTAGGACAAGTTATACAGTACAGCTCAAAGGTAGGAGTCCACGTTAATGCGCTTCAAACTAGTTCGCGTAAAATTCGTTAATGCCAGTCCGTTTACCTAACATGCTTCAAAAACGGGCTTGCATCAGAACTGATTAGTATGTATGAGCTAATGTATTGTTGCTGGTTTATTGTTATCGCAACAGCCACAACAAGACTTAACAATGTCTACAAGATTTGGTGAAGACTGGAACAGGGTTTCGATTCTAAATAATAATCACTGCTTCACTTCACAATACAAAATAAAACTAATGAAGAACAAACTTACTTGGAGACTAAGTTTCAAGTAATCTTCTAACTCCTCTCACGTCAAAAAAAACTTTCTACTCTATAAAATAACTTAACTCTACTCAGCCTTTAATTCTTGCAAGAAATTCCTGAACTATGCAAATTCAACATATAAGAGCAGTTGACAACTCTTCAGGAAATTTGCATTCTTTGCCATAGCTCAGCTGATACTTTGCGTCGAAACCTTAATTAAAATGTTAAGAAGTTGGCAGTTTACTACAGTAGTTGAACTTGAAAAGTAATTCACGAACTTATATATCTGTCACATTCAAAATGAAGGAAGTTTGTGTAAATAAATGTCAGGTTAATAAGTGACAGTGTTGGTTCTTTGGCTCGTCTTTCAAATTCTACTTGTCGATTAGTTTTAGACTGCCTGTTTGTGAATGTCCATCAGAAGTTGAATTGCTGGTCATCGGTGTCCACAGTCAGGGTGTTTTTTTCTGCTGGAAACTTTATTTGTAATTTGACCACTTGACCTAACTTGCTGTTTTCGCGATATGCTATAGCATGTCAGTTTGATATTTGAGACGTGAAATCTTGTGTGCAGCATGCAAAGAAAGTAGTGTCCAATAGCCTGGGGCTAGTAGATTTTGTTATCAGGCTAGTGAATTCTGTTTTTAACTTGCCCAAAGGGCAAGTAATGTGTTTTGAGGAATTTGAATAACAAAAGAACTGTGCAATCAATTCTGCTCGTCACAAAGCTTTGGGGCTACTTGAAATGACATCTGGGCTAGTAAATGATAGCTTCAAAAAATGATTTTCTTTGTACCCTGGTGTACATAAAAGTTTGATTGAAATATACGTGAAAAGTTTAAGAAAACTTCAGAAACCTCCAAGTGCTTTGAAAACAATATACAATCTCATGCAATACACTCCGCTTTTTAAAACATCGCACAATTTTTTATCACGGTAGTTGCAGTCACATGCTAGGCAACACAAAAGTTCATGCGTATCATGTTCAAGCCCAGTTTTCAGGAATTTTCCGAGAGTTAACTCAAACTTTAAAGAAAGCGCTATATTTCCTAGTAGAATTAAAGCCCATGTTTCTCGGAAGTTTCCAAGGATCACAAACACAATTTCAGAGCCAAAGATTGGTCATGTTACTGACAAACGTGTGTTATAGCTGATCTTTATAATGCCGGGTGCCCAGATAAGCCCAGAATCATTTGAAGTTACAAAATAAACATGCTGTTATTTATCTTCTTGCTTGTACACGAGTTAAGACTGTTTGTTTGCATTTGAAGCAGCATTTGAAACAGTACTTGAGGAACTGAAGCTTGATACAGATGTCCTTGAAGAAACATTCGCTTAGTAAAACTTGAATTGGTCTTGTTTCGAGCATGCAGTCGCTTGCATGAATTAACCATGCCGTGTTGTGTTACAGCTGTATGTCTATGTAAAATTATCGATTCTGGATAGCTGTTCTCAATTAATTTTATATCTGTTATACATGCAGTTAGAGTTCAGAAGGTATGTCATGTTATGTCATCGGTCATTCACAGAAATAGAATATTCTATACCATTCATTCATGGCAGTTTGGGAGCACTACTTTTGTTTTGTTTCGCAAACAAAGAGAAAACAATGAAGCACTAAACAGTGAATAACAAAAGCGAAAGCTAGTTTCAAAAACGCGCTTGCGTTAACGTGAAAAACATGCATGTTTTTTGCTTGTCTCTGAGCTGTACTGTAAGTCATGCGATAAGTCTTTGTTTTTTCATTTCAAACTTCTTTGGTTAATGTCCTATTGGGGGCTCCATAATATTATCAGTTCCAAAGCACTAGTTGTAATGTCATGAGAGGGAAGACTGCAGTTCATGTTTAAATTTGATGATCAAAATTTAGTTAGAGCCTTGTTAAAGGTAACTTTCGCTTTTTATTTTGCCTCATACTTTAAAATCGATACTTAAAGCAAAGAAGGCCAAAGATTTTAAAGGGGATATGTCACCCCTGGCGCATGTGTGCGGCAATGAAAACAAACTTAAAAACGTCAACCCAACTTTTTCCAGTTCTGTTGGAGATTCTGAAAGGCTGTTTTTATCTGTCTAAATCCCAGCCAGCATTTGATAGTTAGCGAAGTTTTGTATTAAGAATTGTTCTATGGTGATTACAGCAGAAGTTTTTTTGCATTATTTTTTAAATTGTTTGCCTTTGGAATTTAATTATGTGGATTTAAAGTGTCCTCTTATCAGTGGCCGTTGTACTGGCAGAGAATTAACGACAGCTACTCCACAATGAGTGATGAAATCTTAGGTGGAATCTTCCTTATAATTCACAGAACCTTTCTGTTGAGTTATTTTAGAGGCTGCCGGCTCTTGGATTTTTTCTGTGCTCAAAGTATGAGGACACATGATGAAGCCAGCCATCCAATTGGTGGCGGCTGTTTTTAGGGACTTTAAGATCCAACGACGCGACGACAACAAGAACGTCGCTTAAAAAGTGAATTTGCGTTTTTTCAGTCTTAATAGAGATTATTCCTACGTACTTACTTTGTCAAAGGTAGGCAAACCCTCTTGAAGCTGAATTTCAAGTGACCATATCCAAGTTCAGAAAATGCAATAAAATTTCATCGCCTCTTGTTTACGTCCTCCATAAAACTCGAAATAAGGCATTTTCACATCGTAGTCCTGCAAAAACGGGAAAGAAATGTACAAAAAAGTGTGATGCACATGCGAAGTTGTTGTTTTGCTTATGAAACATATTGTTTTTGACGTTCTTGTTGCGTCCATGTCGTTGGATCTTAAAGTCCCTTTTATCAAACCATTACAGCAGCATGGCCATGAGTTTTGACACAAAACTACACTTCTGGTGGAGAAGACATTATAGAATTCGGCTAGAGTCCTTGTTGTATTTAGCTTGATTCATGGCATCGATAAACACCACTGTTTGCTGGTCCAGCTTGTTCTAAACAGATTTATAGAGTACGAGTTAAATCCCGTGAATACCATGTTTGTAACTGTTTACAAGTGTTGGAGCATATTTTTGGAAAATAGCAGCATTGTACTTTCTCTTTTTATTTTTTATAGGTTTTGTTTTTCTCAATGTCAAAGTGATTTGGCAAGATCAAACAACTTTGCACGATCAATGTGTGTTTCCCTAAGATCAAAACAAAGACATCAAAAACAGTGTCTCTTGTTCTGTCAGCATCTTAATTATAGAATCAGTAGCAACAGACAAGTCTAACAACATTGTCAATGGTTGTCCACTTACTATTTCACTTGCACGCTAAAAAGGTCCAATGGAGGCAGAAGATCAATAAATGTTGGTGGTAGCCAAGGCGACCTTTAGAAAACAAAAAAGGATTTTTAATGCATACGTGATTTTAAAATTTCTAAAAATTGAACATCTTCTGTCGATTACAACAGGTTTAAGTTTGAGTGAGGTACCTACCCAGGCTTCTGACGTTCGCTTGGTGAACATTTCTATTAGTTTGTCAATGCATGACCGCATCATTAGTCTAGAAAAATGAAGAAAAAAAGGATATTCTTCAATTTATAAAATAAATAAGGATACAGTTCAACCATTTGTTGTTATTTTTACCATTTCTTCTGCTATAGTGACCTTTCCCTTTCTGACAACTTTTAGGGGTCGACCATTTAACTTTTGAGGGGGGGGGTGGGTGATTTTGAAAACAAATTCCTACAAACACTTGTTGGAAGAAAAAAACTGCATGCAGCACAAATAGAATATAAGAAATTCATGCACTGCTGTAAGAAAGAAAAAAAATGTTACCAATTTATTTCATCATTCAGAAAGCTTTACAAAAATTATCCGAGCAAAACTGCAACCATTCTGCCCTTGTTCCCTTTTAAACTCTGGAATGGTGGTGCTGCAGAATTATTACTTCATGTAAGCTAAAATTACAATCAACATAACAAGAAATCAGTGTCATTTTAAGGTAGCCTGTGGTTAAGAAAGTCAGGATTCCTGTTTTTTCTTTCCAGCTTCTTTTCGGTGGCCTGAAAGAGAATCAGTACCTAGGAAGTGGCCTGTTTTCATAGATAAAAGAACAAGGAACACCATCACTTTGTTTTTATGTTCAACTATGAGATGCTCAAGTTAGAAGTGGACGGAAAAAAGGTTGAGCAAAAATTATTAGAGCAATTTATTCACATACATACAGGTATAAAACGATGATCCACTATAAATTTCAATTCTGCTTTCACACCTGTTCTGGAGATTTTAATCCACTTTTAAATTGTAAGTGATTATTCTAACTACATTTACCATACTATGAGAATTTCTGAACTGCTTTTGCTATTTTGGGCTATTTTTTAACTAAGAATCTAAACATTTTAACATTTGCTTGATGTGCATCAGTTTATAATATGACAATATTATAATGAATTCATATGACAGTGTGTAAAGAATGACTTTGAGCCAAAAACAGAGCTATACAAGAATGTTGTTGTAAAATTTACTAACTTTTAAGGCTTTGCAGCTCCATATCAGGACTTATTACTACAATAGCCACAATTTCAATGTAAATACTTTTAGTAAATATAACACATTTTAACAAAAACTTGGACTGACCCTTTCTGAGGAAAAAAAATCCTACAGAGATATGACAAGGGACAAAAATATCCTGCATAGCAGGTTTCTAGAAAAAAAATTCTTGCTGACCAAAAATCAAGTTGAGCCATTGCATTTCCTAACAAAACAGAGAGTAGCGAAAAAGCTTGGAATTATCGATTTTCTTAAGTTAAATTACATTTGTATCATGGAAACAATACGCTAACACTTCAGTCTAGAGTCAAAGGACGCCACATGCATCGGCATCCTTTGTGAGCACACAAATAGTCATGGGACTCACGATTTTACGGGCAACTCAGATCAATGGGCAGAATTCTGTAATGACATGGGGATACTGTATTGGGATTTTAACACGCCTGTTATAAAAAGTCTTGAATTGATTGGCCAATACTATTGTGTAATATAGCAATATTATTATTTCCCTTATTTGCTTTAAATGAAACCTTTATTAAGCGGACACCTCTATTAAACGGATGCGAACACCTAAAAAGAACCTGAAATGGTCATTTCTATTGTTACCAACCTGTATTAAACGGACACTTGTAATCAAATGCCACCACACCACATGCCAGACACCAGAAATGCGAAGATTGCCTTGAATTGCCACCCACAAATTTTTCTATTTTTACAGTAAAAAACGTGACTTGATGAACATATTTGATTAGTTTCACAGTACACTATTGTTTTCTATTTCGTTTTGTTTATATGGAGCTTGTTTCACTCATCTGATTTCTTCAAATTTGAGTTGCAATCTATGTTTATGGTATTATGTTTACTGGTCCACTTTGATAAAGAAATTAATGCCAACGTATATCGTCAAAATCCCTGGGAGTATTCTTAACCTTCCCACTGTTCATTTAAATGGCATTTGACACCTCATATGGCACTATCTGTCGAAACCTGTATTAGACGGACACCCTGTATTAAGCAGACACTACAGCATTCCCCGAGGGTGTCCGCTTAATACAGGTTTCACTGTACCCTATTTTTATCTCTAAGCTATTGATGTAATACATGCTTCTTAGGTTTTATTCCTAAGTATTTCATGTATATTCCAAATTCAAACATCTAACAGTCATGATAATTCTTATCATTATATCAACAAAATTTAAAACAAAAAAATAACAGCAACATTTTTCACTAATAACAACTTTGTCAAATAAATAATTATATTGGCGATATGGTGGCCTTCAATTTGGAGAACCTTAAATTCAAATGCAACAAAATGCGCGCCTTTTCACCAATTACAAGCTTTCTCTTTTCCTGAAATCTATCCATGAATTAGTGGTACAGCAGAACTTCCAGGGAAAATGTTTAAAGGGCTAACGCTTTGCTCAAGTATCTCCCTATGACAGCCAATCCACGCAGTGAATTACTCGTCAAGAGAGGATTTATTCTCCTGTCTAAGCAAACGTATTTACAGCTTTTAAATGGAAGTAGTTCAAAAGGGCCACTAGCAATGGACAAAAGCGAACAAACACAGCTAAAAGGTGCAAAGTTACGTATACTGTACACTCCTCTCATTGATGCCGTAAGGATTCAACAGCTTAGTATGAGTAACTGGGGTTCCAACATGAAAATTGTCTACAAAATTCACAAGGAATGTCTTTTACTCGCCCACAAAACAATCTATGGCATTTTCTCAACCCTCAACATTTTACCCTCAACCCTTGACCCTTGACCAAAACTGGAGACTCCCAGCAGAAATTTTTGAGTGAGTTGAGCTTAATACAATTGATTTCAGTTTAAGCATATATAAATCCTCAAAGTTAAACACTTGTTCTTCTTTTCTCTCACTGTTCTCACGATTGGTGTTTTATAGTATTTGAAGCATGTTTATGAATTTGCCTAGGCTATGGCATAGCTTGTTTGCCAGCCTGGAATCTATTTACCAAGGGAAATGAAAGTAGAGCCCAATCTCAGCTTAGTGCAGTACATATTTTCAATAAGATAGGAGTGTTAGCGAAGTCTAGAAATCGATGCAAGTTTATTCAGGTTTTACTACAGAGCATGCTTTTTTAACCCATTCGCCCCTGAACTGCCCGTGCGGATCCAGGTCCTTTCTACCCTTTGTGACGTCATCAGTTTTAACGGTCAGGGACAACTTTCTTTGCCAACTTGTGCAGAGTGAAGAGATCTTTCAAACCATACCAGAATGAGCTCAATTCAGTCAAGGACACCGGAGAAAGAAGCAAAAAACCACGTGACATTGACCTGAAAATCTCCATGAAAATCTTGTTCCATTACCCACCTACCTTTCCTTTCACCAAATCCTAAGATCCTAAAAGCTTTCCTAAAAACTCTTCCCACCAAAATGAAGCCTACCAAATGCCCAGCAAGAGAAAAAAAAAATGAGGCAAGAAAAGCGAAAAAAGAAGGGAGGAGAGAAAGTGAAAAGTAAAAGTCAAGACTGCTGTGTCACTTTTAAACCCAAAAACTATCTTGAAATTTTGCTTTCTGCGCATGCCCGAAGTTCGCAAGCTGATATTTTGCATGTGGATCAGAAGGCCGCGAAGTGTACGACCTGTAAACCGGTTTGTGGTAAGTTTTAGCTCTTTATAGCACGACAGTGACCAGAAAACCACTCGACTAGCTTCAAAACGCGTTTTTCGGCAAATCTCCAGGAGCGAATGGGTTAATATACTTAGTATTTTTCTATGTTTCCAAGCATGTTAAGTCGCTAGTCATCCGAGCTGTTTCATAGTATTGCATATCAACGGCCTTTGGTTATTGGACACGGATTGAATATTCAATTGCATTTAAATAAGATTTTGTGCTGTCATGACTGTAAACATGCATTACTTGTGCCACGCATTGCTGTTTCAATGTACATGTATCTACGCCAGCAAATACAGCCATCTCCTTGCTCCTCACCATTCACAGGATACTTGTATCCAAGCAAATGTGAATAAAATCATTGAATAAAATAAGTGTTTACTGTGTTGTTCAATCCAGTTTTCATGATTGGCAGTTATATCCTTTTGTTGACACTGGAAATAAAAGGGCTTACACAATTATGAAAGCGGCCATTTTCATAAATCACATCTTCACACGCATTTCCTAGCCAACGGCTACTGCTAGTTTATAATTATATTAGCAGCATTTAGAAATTATTAACCATTTACCACATAAAAATCACATCTTTCAGACTTACTTTTTATCATCCATGGTTGCCACAGCCAGAGGTTTCTGAAATTCCCTGACTTTTCTCTCACTTTTTCCAGACAAATATAAAATTTCACTGTTTCAAAATCCCAGTATTGTGATCATTTTATTTAAATTTCAGTATCAAAATCCCAGTATTGTGAACATCATTTCAAATTTCACTGTTTCAAAATCCTAGTACAGTCAAACCTCCCATAAGTGACCACCCAAAATGCAAAGACTGAGTGGTCGCTTACGGTAGGTGGTCGTTTACAAGAATCAAACCACAGGGGGTCTCTTCCAAGAAGAGGTCCAGGCACATCTACTTTATGCAAGATAATTTATTGCATGCAATGTTCAAGTTAGGATATGCGTAGTTCCATGTTGTCAGTAAAGTTCTTTGTATTTATTAAGTCACATAGTGCACACAGCGAAAATAGAGATCAGAGAATGCGTCAAATGGTCGCTCACAAGAGGTTAAAAACAATGGAAAATCATTAACCGTCAGGCCCAAAAAGTGGTCCCGGTCACTCACAGGCGATGCTCGTTTACTAGAGGTTCCAACTGTAAGGCTTTGACTGAGAAAGGTTTGGTGTTTTAGATTGGAAGTCGCTTGTGGGAAGTGATCCCTTACAAGAGGTGGTCACACATGGAGGTTTGATTGTACTGTGATAATTGTTCCAAATTTCGCTGTTTCAAAATCCCAGTATTGCAATCATTGTTTCATTGTTTCAGCTATTCATTGTTTCAAAACACCAGTTTCCTGATGTTTATTGGGCTATTGCATTTAATATCCGCACCTCCCTCCACCACAGTTGAGGAACTATGGAATTCTTTGGAAATAAGTTATTAAAAATTGAGGATTTCTTTAGGAGTAAAGTGAAAAAAGATAGAATTCTCTAGGGGTGAAGCTTTCATTTTCACAAAATTCTTCAGAGGTGGGACCCATATTCTTCAGGGGTAAGCCCATATATTATGGAAGTATTGCCCTGTGGAATGCCAATTTTTAGGGGTATTAAAAGAAGAAAAGGTTAAGTCCTCAACCGGGGGGGTACAGATATTAAATGCAATAGCCATTTCTTCATTCTAATTTTCAATTGTTTCAAAATCCCACAATTGTAATCAATGTTTCAATCATTCATTGTTTCGAAATCCCAAACTGAGAACACAGGCAGAAAGGAAAGTACAGATGAACATTAAGGTGGCTACAATAGTTACTCCAAAATACAGATTCGAACCCAAATGATTCAATTTATTAAGTTCAAGCCAAATTTTAACTCAGTCACTCGCCCTGAACTGTTCAAATCATTATCTTCCGAGATTACTACTATTTAATGCCTTTTTTACATGGTAGTTTGACTTTTCCGTCCCTTCATGAGTGTTTAAAAACATTATTAAAGACGACTGTTTTATTAAAGTGAAAAAAAGTGTTTACACACTCTAATTGTTCTTTAATCTGGTGTGTTTTCGCTTCGATGTTGGTCTATTTCAGTCGCGCTTCAGTCGCCCGGATAAAACAAACCAAGCTAAAACGGAACAAGCGAAAGGTGTAGAAGAAATTGTCGATGTCTCTTCAACGATGTCTCCATTGCATCAATTAGTTATGACTACATAAAATCGCTTTTAAAAACGTAATTTCCTGACCATAGAGTACAAAATTTACCTGAAAATTCTGCAAATGCTTCGCTCCCTTGGTTGCCTTTCAAAAACAAGCACTGGCCACCACGGCTTGAAATTCCTCGAAGGGCTATTTCGTAACGAAAAGCTTTCCACTTCCCACAAAACAAAAACTGAAAATTCTCTTGCACTTTCTTTTGCCATTTTTGTCTTTCAACGATGTATTTTTAGCCTCAAAATTCAAAACGTTGGCCTTGAAAACCACCCCATTGTGAGAGCGCGGCAGCCATTTTGTTGAAAATGGATATCCTTACTAAAACCTTTCAAAAATATGCCCAGGGTCATGCTCAGGTCGCTCAGCACACAGATTCTAATTGGGCCATTTTTCTGAAGCCTTTTGCAAAATCCCCCTCTCTAGGGGAGGAGGAGAGGAATTCATGTTCGCAAAAAATCACGGCTCTCATGTTTTCCCGCCAAAATCTGGTTCACGCGCTCGTGAAAATCTCGTTCGCTCGTGGTTCTTGTTTCTCTAGTTTTCTCTACATTAAGCTTACGAAAAAATTTGTGCACGAGCGACGTTACTTGATAAGAAAAATAAATTTTTTTCTACGTTTTTTCAAATGCGCGAACAAGAAAAGTTCTTAGAAAAAATATTTGCTTCAAGTGGGAGAAAACTTCAGCCCAGATTGGCATGAATGAATGCCTGGTAAGCTTATGTTAAGTAAGTCTCTGCACTTGAATTTGCATGGACATGTACACTCGCTGGATTATTTCTCGAATTCTCCAAGCTAATGATGGCCTCCGGAAGCTGAGTTATCGAAACTGCAAATTCTGAAGACAAAGAAAAAACGTGTAAAGAAATCATCAACGCGAACATTTATCGATTCTCGCGCGATATTAAAAATTTTGTAAAACAATTAATCTTATTGAAAAAGAAAAATTATAAGCGTTATACCTTCTTGCACCTCTGCTGTAGCTCGTTTCTATGAAGAATGTCTATGAGAAGTTCCATTGACGAGTAAAAAACTAATCCATTCTGTCAAGCAAAACCCATGCCATGCCATGAACTCATCAGAGGAATTAAATAAGGGTGTGTTCCTTTCGGCGAATCCAAAAACGGATTTTTGATCCTAGATTTGCCAGATTTCGCGGTCGAAAGGAACGTGAAATCCGAAATTGGATTTGTAACCTTGGTAACCTTTAGCCAACGCGTGCAATATGCACGACAGCCTCCCAAAAAATGACGTGTTTTCTACTGTGCGATTATACCGTGCAGAATTTAGTGGTCGGCAGTTTGAATAGGGACGATGGAACATATAAAACAGACAAAGAAAGAAGCGCATTAAAATTGAAAATTATCTAAAGAATGTCGGCCAGTTTGATCCAGTTCCATAGCTCGGATTTTTTTATGTAACACGATCGAGTGCCTGTCGCGTCTACAAGCGAGTTTGTAGTTAGATGGCCGGTCAGTATAAAACACGGACTGCGGACTGCGGACTACGGACTGCGGACTGGGTATAAAATATGGACTAGGTATAAAACGCGGACTACAAAATACGGACTGGGTATAAAACGCGGACAAGGTATAAAACGCGGACTGCGGACTGGGTATAAAATACTGACTACGGACTACTTTGGTAAAAACCGTGCAAATTGGTTCTAGGTAAGGAAAAATTTGATCAAAAGATCGCTAAATAGCAAGACACGTGAGTTAAAGTTGAAAATACTCCTATAAATTCTTGGTGGAGGTGTCCCGCCCGGTTCTCTGAATCATGAGCCGGATCAAAATGCTACTTTCTTCACCCATTTTTAGAGCTTGTCTTGGTCTCTAACAATCATGAAAGGGGTCAGGATCAGGGGTGGTACTCCCTTCTATAATAGAAGGGTAGGGGGTTTGGGCCTTTTTGGTCTGACAACACTTTGCCCATTTTGGTGTGGAATCGGATATGGTTTTCGAGGGAACTACGGGAGCATACATGAATGGATGTATTTATCGTTTCAATTCCAAATGAATAAGAACGAAATAGAAATGTGCGAATTCGAAATGCATTTGGAGAATTTTTTTGTTTCCGCTCTAACTTGGTAATGATGACAATATTTCTGCCTAATTAGACCTAACCTGTTCAAGGCTCTGAGATAGATGGGTCGGCTGAATTGAGAAAGCGAAAACACGAAAATAAAACGGGAGAAAACTGGGGAGTCTCCCCAACTATCTGAGAACCTGGAACAGGCTAAATTAGGCCAGGTCCGAAAATGGGTATGGATTTTCAAGATCTAGTCTGAAAACGGGTGTGGAAAATGACAATTTTTTGGTCTGCAATAAGGTTAGGATTCGGAGAACCGAGCACTACACCCCCACCAAGAATTCCCAGTAGTACCCCCCTCCGGGGATAAGGAGCAGGGTGTAAATCATGTCATCATAATCATCGTTTAGAATAGGATGACTCATTTCGGTTATTATTCACGTATGTGAGTAATCCCTCGCACCTAAAGACTGCTTTTGTGCATCGCATTGCAGGGACCGCGCAGCAAGTTTTCGAGTGGGGGGGCTAAAAAAGAATGCGTGGATAACACCCTCCGAGATCTGTATATCTTCATATCATACGTCATTCTTGCAAAAAAGTGGGGGGGCTAAAGCCCCCCCAGCCCCTCCCTCTGCGCGGTCCCTGCTGATTGACCTTCTCGTCTGAGTTCTTCATTCAGTTCTTATAATTATATTCCCAAGGCTTTATTTGAAGCGGAATTGTGGCATCCGATAAGAAATTTACTGATCATACTATTTTTTTTTAATTCGGTGCCTCTCATTGGTTTAAAACTGCAAATTGAAATCTCTTCAAACTCCTTCTTTTTATAAAACTAAGAGTCTAATTTCAGTTGCCTTGAGGCCTTCCTTCTCAGTGGGAAGAATAGACTACGTGAACAGCCACGGGAATGTTAAAGCTGGGACTACTGTTTTGCTAGTCCGCTTTCTATTTCTCTTAGTTTTACCTTCTAAAGCTGTTTTTATATACATAGTCCGTAGTTCGCGTTTTATACCTAGTCCGTGTTTTATACTCAGTCCGGAGTCCGCGTTTTATACCTAGTCCGTATTTTATACCCAGTCCGCAGTCCGTGGTCCGCAGTCCGCAGTCCATATTTTATACTGACCGGTTAGATGGCAGTCCATTTGTTACTTTTACTTATTTCTGATTTCAAGCAATCTTTAGAGACAAATGGTTAGTATATTGATATTTTAATGTACCAGGAACAATCTTCTAATGTTTTCAGATGTTTTGCGGCAAATGACAGCAACGAGGAAACTCTACGGCCTCTATGGGAATACTTCAAGTAAAAATACCGCTGGATCATCTGACTAATTTCGGATCCACAGTGAATGGAACAGCGTAGATCACTACTCCGTTAATCTGGATTTGGATTCTTCGGATTTCAAATCCAATGAATCCTTTTTCAAAAAGGATTCACCAGATCAAAAATCCGGATTTGGATTTGCCGAAAGGAACGCGAAATCCGTTCTTAGATCTAAAATCCGTTTTTGGATGCACCGAAAGGAACACACCCTAAGAGTGCGTTGAAACATGGTCAGCTTTTCAGACAAACAAGAACAATAGTAGCTCTAATGAGCCAATCAACAACTTTGCACGTGCATCGCAATTTTGGTGAAGCTTTGCTGATGTCCACGGCAATTTTCTGTTAAAAACGATGTTTTTCAAAGACGCCAAAAAAAAAAACTTTTTCTGTTTGATCTTTGCGCGCGCTCGCTGAGAACGCAAACCCATGGAAAATTGGCTACTACGTAAGTAGTACATATGGCTACTTGGGGTCCTAACCAATCAGAGCGCAGCAAATTTGGTCTCGACCAATCAGAATCGCGCATTTCGCCCATGTGACTTATTGACGTCACAACCCATTGTTTTAAACCACGTGACCCCATAGGAATAAAGAACACGCACACACAAGAGTTGAATCTACATTCTTGACATAGTTTTAATGAACCGCGTGAAGTCCTGGGTACAAGCGGGACGTGTGTGACACCCTAGTGATATCACGCCCATTACAAATCTAATAGCAAGTCAAGTTCATCTCCAATCCTCTCATAGCCATAGGGATGACTGGATCGGGTGGCGACCTCAATGACACGCTTGTCAAACACCAACCCATACTGCTTCACGCGCGGAACCACTTGAATTTGTTTTTGTTCTAGATCTCGTTGGAAATAATAAGGGTTGGTGATATTCAAATTGCGTCGAGACTCCTGGGGCGAATCCAATTCGGAGAGAATGTTGTCTTTCATGGTCTGAAAATTGAGAATAGCGGATCCACGGACATTGAGCGTGAAACCGCGTACCTTGCATACCACTTTACCCTGTCGTGTCGTGTACCCATAATTCTTGGCACCCCCCGAAACAAACTCAATGATGACGTCACCGTCCAATTCGTCCGTCATGTCCCCCAAAAAATCCCCGGTGGCAATGCTGGGTTGACCGGGCCGCCATTTGTATACCACACTATCTGTGTCGTAGTAAAGGACTTGCTGTTGCAGGGTATCCAGGGACTCGTAGAGCTTGAGTCGAGCATGGCAGGTGGTGAAAGCGGCCACAAAAATATTGGTCTTGGTGCCTTTGACAGCATTGTCTTGGACACTGGTGTAAACGGCTTCCAAGATATCGTCCGTGCAAAGGCGGAGCGTACTAAGGTCGAGAGCAGCATCCGAGATGAGATTGAACAATTGGGCGGGGTCTTGGACAGTGACAGTGGTGGGTTTATTGATCCGCTCCCCAAATTTGCCCCAGAAGCTGTTCAGCATGAGCTTGGCCGTGGCTTTGCGACCGGGATTTTTGGCAATACTGGCAATGTCCAGTTGGATGCCTTCCCGTTCCTGGTAACGAAGAATGTAATGGCGTTTCTGCTCAAGGGTCTGACACCAGCCGGGCCACCCCGCGGATTCTTGTTTGATCTTGAGCCACGTGTTCACATAATCAGCAAAAAGACCCGTTTGGCGTTGCTCAGGGGGAAAATGCCAGACTTCGTGAATCTTGATCAGCGTGTACCCCTTTTCGACCGCTTTGACCAATTCGGGTGTGCACCAGGTACCGCGTAGCGTGCGATCCGCATCAGAATGAGGGCAATAACGGGTTCGGGTCAACATGGGTTGGGCCTGTTCGGACTGAACACAAGCGCGGCAGAGAGGAAAGGTGAGCTTGTTGCCGCTACGCACAGGCAGAACAGGATGGAACAAACCAGCGGGGGGAAGAATATCGACGGTGGCTAGACCAAAATAGGACTCCAGGGACTGGTCGGCAGGCTGCGTGATGATTTGTGGATGTCCGATGGGATAGGGACAATTTTTGTTGACCCAGGGGTACAGGGAGGTCACATCCACATAGCGTATTTCCTCCCCCTCTCCAGCTACGGCATGCAGAGCCACGGCACCGGTTCGGCCTCCAAAGAAGGCTTCACGGGGTTCCAGGGGCGCCACCAAATCGAAGGAAGCCAGGAAATGTTGAACAGCTTCATCCGTGTCCACTAGTCGGTCCCATTCACATTCCCACATTTCGATGACTGTATAACCCGCTCGGAGCAAGGTCGTGCGTTTGGAGAGGGTGGCTTGATAGAGTTCCTCTACAGTTCGATCCGGCGTGGCATAATGTTTGGCGTTTCTCGCGGGATAACAGCGGGGACAGCCATGGTAGAGACATCCGTGGAACTCATAGACGGTGCGAGTCACAGGATCGTAGCCATCGACGAAATGACTGTCGACGCTGGTTCGGACCGATTGTTCGCCGCCATTACGAACGTGACGTATGCGATCAGCACTGGCCCCCTCTTTGGGAAGGAGATGTTCTTGGTAATAGAGCCATTGGAGGGCTTTGAGGGAATGGTTGACTTGGGCCCCTCGCCACCCTCCGAGTGGTTCCACTGCAATGGTGTCGGGGGTCAAATGATGCTTGCGCCAATACAAATTGCAGGCACTGGCGATGGTGATGCACTTGGCCATAGGATTGAAGCCCGCCTGTTGTTCAAATTCTTGTTGAAAGGCTTCACACCCAGCTTTCAATAGAGCCACATCGGATTTGCAATACTCAATCATTTCTTGTTGGAAATGGAAGGGCACGTTCCGACGGACTTGATCCGCATGCCAACGAGTCAGTTCCTCTTTCTTTTTGGCCATCATGCCGTCGGGGTCGTAAAATTCCAAATCAGGGATGCGACCCACATACTGTTGGTGATCGGGGGTGTTGAACAAATGGGGAAAGAACCCCTTCTTTAATTCGGTCAAATTGAAGGTACTGGAAAAGGAAGCCAGCGGCATAGGCAAGAAACACAACGAGTCGATGAATTTGAGGGGTCCACTTCTGAACGATAAGACTTTGGCGCCCACGGTCAGTTGATCCACGACCTCGCGTTGTTGCTGGTAGAGTTCATGGAGAATGAACATACCATCAAACCCTTTTAGATTGTGAAACACCACGAGTATCGTCCGCTCGCCCTCACAATCTGGAACATCCGTGAGATCATCCAAATCGCGCAAAAATTGGAGGGCACAGTCCTCCCCGTCCAAGACATGAATGGTGGTGTCTACACTCGACGAATAACATAACAAATTAGCCACAAACACGCCTTCTGCATTCTGCATGGCTTCAAAATCTGCGTAAACAAACAGGGGAGGGGGTGGCGCCACCATGCGACCTCCCCCCTCCTCTGTCGGTTCAGTCTCCTCATACTCATCCTCCACAGGCTGAATGTAACATTGATGGTTCTGGATGGACACCCATTCCTGACACGCTGGGCATTTGGCGTACCCGCACCGGTGACGTTGGTTACGGACGACTGTGTATTGGGCTTGACACTTGAGACAGCATTTGATCGATTGACATTGGGCACTGATTTCATGATAACGTTTGCATTGAGGGCCGTGAAACTTGCGGTAACACAGACAGCAATACTCAGTGGGGCGGGTACCCCGCACATAATCCGGACAATCAAAACGTCCACACGCAGAGCAACGTCTCCCTTGACAAGTATGATTGGTCCGATCGTCGGTGTTGAACCCTCGTTCACAGTCCAGGCAATAATACGAACGATTGACAAAGGCAGGAAAAGACGTGCAGCCATCAAAATGATCGTTGGACTTGAGTAAACGAATCTGATGAGGGGCGTCAGGGCCTTTGAAAATCAAAAAGAACGGTTTCATCCGGGTCATCACCAAGAGTTGATAGTGAGATCCCAACGCTTGTTGAAACTGACGAAGCTCGGGGATACCACAGGGACCCTCAGCGACACCCGCTTGCTGATGAAGAGCCTGGGCTTGACGTTGTTGCACAGGACGACCACGTTTGAGGTTCTCCCAGTCGCGAAACCCGTCCACGCCTTGATCTTTATGGCAATAAGCACGCATGGTGACAATAGCACGAGCACAACATAAAGTGTCTCTATTTTGGATGGGGACAATGCATCTCTTTTTCTTGTTGACTCGATCCAAACATAAACGGCCCACATTGCGTTGTTTATGTCGACCAGACCCTGGGCCGGGCATGGAGACAAACACCACATCCACTTGGAACCCACGATCGGGGTTGAAGGCTTCATTGCTGTTCAACTTGCCAGCTAGGGTAGCTAACATCTCGTCCAAACGAGCCGTACGTTGTAAAAATTCTCCCACAGTAAAATTGGCGGTTTGATACGCGTGAGTGAACCCATGGGCTGTAATAGCAAAGTTCACAAAATGATGGGCAGGTCGCTGCTCGCGGTCGAGTTCTGTTTCAATGGCTTGATGCAAGGCTTCCGTGAGGGCCATCCCAATATTATCTCCAGGACCAGGATCCCGCAATTGACGCAATTGCGCATTGAATTGTGCGCGTTCCACTACATTACGCCAGCGGCGTCGTCGACCAATAGGTTGCATCATAAATTGGAAGAGAGGGCCTCGAGCGGGAACGGCTCCGCCCAATTGTTCCCACTGGTCATAAGCGCGGTTTAATAGAGCTTCTTCCTCCTCATCACTGTCAGGATACCAGTGGTCCTCCGCCATGACGGAGGAGGCAATTTGAATGTTCCCGCGCCAGACGCGGACTTTTATAGACCTAAAAAACACGTGATCAGATGAACAGGGATTGGTGGATGGGGCTCAGGTGAGAGTCAGGTGAGGGTCAGGTGAGGGGTTGAATAGACAGGAGGAGGATTGAGGGGGGTACCCCCCATGGGTACAGAATTTTCCAGTCTCCTCTGAGCCTGGACCGAGATCGGTGATTGGCGGAAAGATGGCTAGATATAGACCCTCGTTCAGACCAGACGTCAGTTGCGTTCGAGACATGCCGAAAGATCCTGAGAAAGTGAAAGAGGCGAAACATAGGTGGTACCTGAAACACAGGGAGAGGATTGTGGCACAGAAGCGGGAGAAGCGGGCGGCTCAGAAAAAACTCAAACCGCCCAAGCCACCCAAACCGCCTCCGACCCAGGAACAGTTGGCCAGAGCCCGAGAGTTGAACCGGTTGGCCTGTAACCGATACCGAGCCACACACGGAGATCAAGTACGGGCACTCAACCGCAAGTACTACCATCGACACCGCGACAAGATCGTCCAACAGCAACGGGACCGTCGTGCCCGGGCTCGGGAGTCACCCCATCCCTTCCGAAAATTGCAGGCCTTGGCCGACGAGTGTTCTGCCCGTTTACTAGAGTTGGAACATGGATACGCCAGGATCGCGCCAGCCCCCCAAACCCAGGAAAAAACGGGACCCTGAAAGAAACAAAATCCAACAAAAAGCCTATCGGCAACGTCTGTATGCCAAACCCAACGGCATAGAGGATGTCAAGGCCCTTCACCGTCGCCGATATCACGAACGCATGGCCCGGTTGAAAGCCACTGGCGAGTATGAGGCTTTTAAGGCCAAAAAGACCGAAGAGGGGATGCGGCGATATTATGGCATGAGCGAGGAAAAACGGGCGGAAGTCAAGCGGAAGAACAACCATTGTCAACGCAACTGGCGGCAAAGAATGAAAGACAATGGGACCTATGAGGCCTACTTGCAACGGACCAATGCGAGGCGGCGACAACAAGCGGCCGAGAAAAGAAAAGCGGTGGGCGAAGAAGCCTGGAAAATGTTGCAGAGTCAGCGATACAACAAGCGAATGGAAGCCATTCGACGTCGAGAATGGTCCTGGTTGGACGAGGCATTAGAGCGTCCCTTTCCCCTCCCGTGGTTGCCATTGGACTTGCCCTTAAGTGTACCTAATGAGGACAGTGTGCAAACCCTTCGCGCGGAGGCCTTACAAAAAATGGACTCGTATTTGTAAGAACAAACGTTTAATTAAATCATGTGTATTGGGCTATTGAACATAGTGTCTTGTTTTATGACTACATGCCGAATCGAAGTTTGGCTTTCATAATGCGTCTCACAATACGCTCTGTTAAGTTTTTACTGCCAGGGAGTTGATCAATCTTGGCAATCATCTTGCGATCCGCCGCCCATTTATCTTTCAAATTCTTGGCTTTATCATAATCCATGTCATGAGCTTTGGCAATCCTGTCCAACCGGTTGATACCGGGATCCCCACGGGCCAATCGTTTTTTCAAATGAGTGCCAGGGCCCATGTACTGATAACCGGGCCAATGAAATTCAATGCCGGTCTTGTTAAGGAGGTTTTGCACATCAAATAACTTGCCACCCCGTTGCGACCGTCGTCGTCGTCGCAGCCTGGCTCGGGAACGGGATGGAGCACGGCGTTTGCGTCCCATCTTAGGGGGTTTTCCACGATTTCCAATCCAAAGCTTTCTTGGCCCAACCAGCGGCTTTCTTTTTGGCGATCCCCGCCGCTTTCTTTTTAGCACTGTCCGTGGTTTTTTTACGAATATCACGTAGGGCTTTTCTCTTGATGGTGTCCACACGTTCTTTAGGGGTATCCCACGGTTCTACACCGGTTGTGTCCGAAAAGGGCAACTCGTCCGCCAATTCTTCACTGCTCAACGGGGTCGTGAACTTGAGTTTCTTTTTGGCACTAGGGGTGAACCTTGGTTTAGGCGGGACAGGGGGTTTTCTGGGTCCACGCGTCGGGGTGCCTTGTTTTATACCCTGGGTGGCCTTGACCAATTGCGTGAACCAGGCTTGCATGGGACCTGCTTCAAAATCATCGTCGCCCGGGTGGTGGCCCCGGCAGCAGTCACACCCCCAGCAGCGGCTCCAAAGGGTTGGCGCACTTTTTTAGTCCAATGGCGTAATTGACGGCTGACGGCTTTGAGTTGAGGCCGTTTCCAAGCATCAGGGGCATCACTGGTCAAGAGGACATGTTGTTTGGCGGCTAAATCGGCGGCTTTGGTCAAGCGGGTGTCTTCCACCAATTCTTGTTTATACTGGTCTCGTAATTGTAAAAAAGCCGGGGCGTTGTTCACCGTGGTGCTCACCATCTCGGGTTCCATGGTGCAACTGAGGCGTCTGGTCTAGCGCATGCAACGTTTATAACATCGGTAGAGTTCGGGCCAGAGGGCGCCTCCTTTTTGAGCCATCATGATAGCGCGTCGGCGTTTGACGGAATGAGCGGGTTTAGCCATGGCGCGTAAACTCTGAGCGTGAGGTTTGAGCAACGTGATGGTGTGTCGGGAACGGGGGACGGTGCCACGGAGGGTATTCATCACCAATTCACTGACAGCATTGATCTGATCCGCATTGGCCATCCGCAACAATTCTTGTCGTTTGTGTTGATTGGCTTCTTGTAAGACACTTTTTAAGAACGGGGCTTGACGTTCCATGCGCCACCCCATGATGAATCTTGAGTTCAGGCAAGGACCAAGGTCTATTTATGGTAAAAATGGCGCCACACCGACCACACAATTCCCCATGATAATGCGTTTGCATGTGATGTCGACACCGGGCACACAAAGCGGCGTCATACTGGTCATCCCAATCCAACGCAAACGTGACGGCTTTGCGTTTTGGGCGTCGGTTAGTCTGGGCGTCGTAGTCGGATTCTGGGTTTGAATTTCCGGAGATACAAAGGCGAGAGAGCCATTGCCAACAACGGGAGTTTAGCACCGCGTTGGCGTCCACGTCGGCGGCGTCGTATTCGAGGGACATAACGATGCGACGACCGTTGGGGCGAACCATTCTTCAATGAGAATCGTGTGTCCCACCAAGGGATAGCCTTTTCAGCGTTTCAAACCAGCCCAACCCGGCATTCGATTGAACATCCGCGACCGTTGTTGGGCCAGTCGGACCTTGCCCATTTTTTTTTTTTTTCTTCAATGGACGGCGGCAGCCACCGCTCTGAGAAACGGAGAATACCCCGCGTTGCTTTTCGTTTTCGTCGTCGTGGACCACAATACATGATTGATGAACTGTCCGATGGAACAATTTAGTCTTTTATAGTTTTTTATTGGAACAATCCCCCGCGTATTTTTTCCGTTTGCCGGAAGCCACTTCCGTCGACGTTTTTCGCCAATGGCGATGGCACGCTTGGTTTGATGATCCCCGATGGCTTTGGTGATCCCATAGCCGGCTTTGAGAAATGCCTATAGGCATGCTGACCGCGACACCCCCCTTGACTCACACGCCGTCGTCGTTTGGCGGGTCGTCGTCGTTCGTCCTGCGTTGCGTTTGCGTTTCCGTCTAGGGCCCATGACGAATCCTTTTTGAGCGGAACACCGCGAGCCTCTTTTTATACATTTCACATCAAACTGCATCCACCTTTTTTTTGGCATACCCCTTCTTGACCAACCACTTGTCGTACGAGTCCTTGCTGCCACTGGCGCGATACTGGCGTTTATAATCAGCCACCTGTCGATTGTTGGCCTTCATCTCGGCTTTGGAAGGAATCTTCCACATATTCTTATCCGCCAACAACTCAAAGCCTTTTTTGACATCCACGATGAACGGTGCCGATCCACCCTTGATCCTACGTCGACGTGATCGTCGTCGAGTCGTGGTACGTTTGCGTCTAGGGGCCATCGCGTGTCGACAACGGCCACACATTTTTTGGGACAGGGGGAGAAAGGTCCCTGTTTTTATATACTACGACCTCGTCCACGGGCTCGGCCCCGTCCGCGTGCTCGGCCACGGCCCCGTCCTCGGCGTGGTGGTCTGGGTGGACTTGGGCTGGACGTGCGGGTGGATGTGCGGCGCACCGAGGGACGACCCCCCTCTTCATACACGGTGGTCACCGTATTGGTGTGCGTGATGTTGCGAATCCGTCGACCTCGTGCCCGTTCTTGAGCATCTTCATTGAGCAAATCCAACCGTCGCCTTAATCCTCGCCGTCGATCGTCATCATCATCGCCATCCTCGTCATCGGACGGAGGGGACGAACCTGGGGAGGGTGGAGAGGGCACCCTGGGGCGCCGTCGCGGTTGTTTGGCAGCCACGGTGGGGCGTCCTGTGGGGGTCGTTGTCGTCGAGGTCGTGGTCCTGGTTCCTGCCCCGACACTGCGGCGGGAGGTGGAGGGGCGGGCAGGGGCGGTGGTGGTCGTGGCAGTGGTGGTGGGGCGTGTTCGGGTGGACGTGACGGGTCGTGGTCGACTGGTGGTAGTGGTGGTGGTCGTGGGGCGTGTTCGGGTCGAGGTGGTGGGACGGGTGGGGGCTGCCGTGGTGGTGGTGGCAGTGGTGACGGGGGCTGTACCCGTGCCTGCCACGGGCGGGAGTGTGAAGGCATTCAAGGCATCGTCTACATTGACCGGGTAAGTCAAATTAAAATCCTCAATGTCTTGTTGCAATTGGGCACGATCCACGGGTCGAGACAATTCGGTCACCATGTCCGTCATGCTGCTGAGATCCCGAAGGACCGACGGGGAACCTACCCCCGCGGGCGTGTGAGCGTCCATGCGAGCGGCTAACTCAGTATGTTGTCCGCCTTCTCTTTGCCGTCGTTGACGTTCGCGTTCTCGTAGCAGCGCGTTTTCGATCGGCAGGGACATCCGCCCGCAAAGTGTGGACTTGGGCTTTGCCTTCTCGGGGCGTTAAATGACTCCACAAACGGTAGCGATCATCCGAGGCTGGATGCACATCCAACATCAAATAGCCAAAGGGGCGGGCCGTGATGCGTTTAAATAGGCGCAACACTTGACGCCACCGATCCGGAAAGGCTTGCAATAAAATCGTCCGTATCCCTGTTTGATCCCGAGGGTTTTTGAACGCCACAATGTAATGCGCGTTGCGATTGATGGTCTTGGAAAATTTACCCGGCGGGAATAAATCTTGCGTCAAATACAGCACCGTGATGTTACGATGATGCGAATCTTTGGTGAACAAATCCAACACGCGCTTGTCTTGTCCCCCTTCTTCCATCAGGTCGTCCAAGACCAGCACCCCGCCACGCGTTCGACCAAACCATTGCGTCAAATGACGTGGGTCCGGTAACCCGCGATAAAATTGAATCCCATCCTTTTTTTGCATCCGCTCGAATCGGGGTTGCCAGCGATCATAGGCATACACAATCTTGCGGGGTTTGGCTTGAAAGACGTTCAGGTACCGTAACCATTGTTCCACCAAATCCGTCTTGCCACTACCTGAGGGGCCCGCGATAATCACACTGCTGGGTTGACGGATCATGATTCCCACGGACGAGGGTGACGTCGATAATGACCCGTGGCTCCTTTAGCGCCCATGCGTTTATACCGTTTGTCGCGTCCCAATTTATCCCCGATTTTATAGGCTTTGGCCAACACGCTCATGATGCCTCGTCCGTTTTGGCGAAAGCAGGGTCGTCGTTGTCGTTGTCGTCGCCGTCGTCTGCGGTGGGGCATGCTGTCCAATACTCGCGATACACACGTGGCGATTCAGACTGGATCAGACCTTCCATGGTTTCTCTTAAATACGTTTCGCTCATACTGTCCATATACTGTTTGAGGGAGACCCAGTCTTGGTCTTGGGCCAATTGTCGGGCCATGAGCCAATGATACCCATCCCACGCGTCAATCCCTCGCACCGTGTTGACCCGCTCGATGGGGTGTTCCCACCAATACAAGGTTTCTTCGAGAATGAACGCATCGACCACCCGCTGGACATCGCTTCGCGTAATCATCATGAGAGACAAAATGACCACTCGTTCACCACACATCTCGTTTTATGGTTTTTATTAACATGCACAAGGATGACACGTGATAAAGGCCTGACGGCTTACATTCTTTTGCCCCCCATCCCGTCGGGCATCCACTTCATCTTGTAATTCCTGTTTAATCACCCGTTTCAACTGGTCGGCCACTTTATGATCATTCAACACTAAATTGTCACAACTCCATTGACTCAAAAATTCTTGATAGGACCGTCCTTGTGCCCGGGCTTTCAAGAAAAATAATGCATAATGGCCACAGGTTTGACTATCCAGGGCTTGCAGGGTCTGGTCACTGCGCGTCAGGTACTTCCATTGACCCCACCATTGGTGCAATTCCGGGGTGGTGTACATGTGCAGGGGTAGACCATAACTGTCAAAGATCTCGCACTGGTTCTTTTCGGTCCACAGGCCCAACCAATGCTGGCCCGGTTCTCCCGCGGGGTCCGTGTTGACAATGTAGGCTTGACGGATCTCCTTGGCGGGGGATCGGGGGCGTTGGTCGGCGGGATGCACCCCATGAAACACGCGTCGTAATGCGGGGTCTTCCAAGGCCAGGGTCCGCAACACGGCATCACTGAGTGCCACAAACTCCATGCTCGGTGTCTTTTGACTTCTGATTTCTCAGCCGTTGATGTTGTACTTTATACCTCCCAGATGGTTGATCTCATACATGTTTTCATACTCGCTCCATACCATGACGGTGACGTTGTGTCCCACAGCCGCAGCAAAATCAATGATCAATCGCGTATTGCCCGATTGACGGGGGTTGCGATATTCAGGGTCATCGGCTTTTTGACTAGGCACATTGTTGAACATGAACAAGGTACAATTCTTGCCTTGTCCCCAATCACCAGGCAGCAGCATAGGAATCTTGTGTTCATTGTAGGCACCCATGGCTTGTAGAAATCGATCGTAGCCCAGCAAATCTTCATAGGCTTGGTCTCCTGTCAATTGCAGGGTTCTGTAAGGGTATTCTTCTCCATTCAAGGTCTGTCGTACTTGGGTGACCCCAAACTTTTGAAAAGCAAAAGGGTATCTTTCCAGGTCTCCATTGAAGGCATCCGAATGCAATAATCCGACAATCACTCGATCAGGAAATCGTCCCACAAACACATTGTCTTGTTCCCATTGGGTGGTGCGTCCATCAAAGGAAAAGGTGCGAATTTCACTCCGCACCACAGGGTAGCGGGCAATCTGTTTGTTCAGTTGTCTTTCTTTTTGCAGTCTGACATAGACAGCAGCATTCAGGGTCACTTTTCTCATTAACAAGGTGACTTTGATGTCATCATTGTGGATGGCTGGAATTTTCTTGGTGGTCAAGGTGCCTTTGTTGGGGGAGCCCATCAGGTAGATGGTCTTGGGGTTGAGGAACAGTTCAAAGTCCAACTGGATATTGGGGACCAACAATTTGCCTGTATGGAGGGTGGGCAAATGGGGACGCACGATGAAGGTGTGCCAATTTTCACTCAGTAACTTGCTGGTCAGGGCACGTAACTCTGCATTCCCACTCCAGTCTGCAGCCACAGGGACATCGGAATTGGCGGCGGTGGTTCCTATTTCTTCTGCTACATTCAGTTGATTGACCCATCCTTGGGGAGCTAGCTTGGTGGCTCCTTCTTCTCGGTTGTAATTCAGCAGGGTTTCTATGTAGGCTCTGTAATGGTAAGTGTTGCTCTGTTCGGTCACAAGGACGCCATTCATGCTCATGGTAATGTCTCGAAAGATGGATTGACCAAAATTGTTGACGCAGTAGACATGTCGGGTTTCGTTGGCATTGGAAATGAGTAGACCCGCATGCAATCCTGTATACCCAGCGGCGGGATCGGTCAAGCGCACTTTGACTTTGAAGCGGAGAGAATTGAGATCGTAATAATCGTCGGAGCCAGGAATGGAGAAAGTGATGGGCTGGATACCTGTCAAAGCGGGTTGAAACTCCACCTCCCGCGAGGCTTCGTACCGATAATCCACATCAGGCACGTCAAACAGTTCGAGCGACATGGTGCGGTCTGTCCACGAGGTTCAACGACGTCCTCTTTTTATACCTTTTCGTAGTCTGTGCCAATCATGGATGGGATGCGCGGCGGGAAAGGGGCGGTGCGGAAAATCGATTTGAATGCGTTTTTTCAATCGGCTAAAGACGTTGCCTCCTTTCTGTTTCTTCTTCTGTTTCCGGGCTTTGGCTTGATTGGCCCACAACACTGTTCGGAGATCTCCCTTGCCCAACGCCCCAATAATCTTGCCCCCTTTCATGCGGCGCAGGGCCTGTTCCACCCTCCATGGAGCAGGATTGATGCCATCGGCGGCTGTGGGGAACCCCAAAGGATTTTGGCGCCTACGAGTGAACTTGCCGAAAATCGTGCCCCCTTTCATCCTGCGCTGTAGGTAACGATCCAATTGGCGGGAGGACGTGTGCATCAACGGATAACGCGCTGTCGTCGACTTGCCAAAGATCGTGCCTCCCACTTGATACGGTGAAATAAACCGTCCACGGGCCCGTTGCCGTCGAACGCGATTTTGCGATTTGAGAAAACCTCCTACACGTACCATTTTGTTCACAGTCCAAAGATATCCCGTACACGTTGCGTGGCTCTTTTATAGGTATTTTGAGCGGTCCGTTTGACTTTGTGTTTGCCCGCCGTCCAAGCCATGGCGGGGGCTTTGCGTTTCAAGCCGCGACTGAGTTGGGCACTTCGATCCGCCCACGTGGCTGCAGCACTCTTGCCACGTTGAATATCTTGCAGTCCCGCTTGAGCTTGCTGCACGATCAAGGGTCCCGCGATTTTGATCAAGTCTTCGGCCAACCCTTTGCCCTCTTGCTGGGTGAGCACGGGCGTGTGGTACCGCGTTAAACTACCTCCGCGCATGATTCACGTCGTGTTTTGGACCTTCCAGAGACATGGGGGTGGCTTTTTATAGCTGTTTGAGACCAATGGTCACCAGGGTTTTGCCGGGGGGTAAAGGGGCCAAGGGTCCAGCCGTGCTGGCAATCTCCACTTCCAAGATGTCTAGTTGATTTCCTCGGAGTTTGATCCATTGGTGGTGCAGGGGTTCGGCTGTACTTTCCCCATCGCCGGTTCTCAACAATTGCACTTCTCGTAACAGGGGATACTTGCCACTGCCCACCACCGTGGATTCCACCAGATCCGAATAGACCATGACGGTCCGTCGGCGGGTGCCCACAATCTTTTCAAACGAGGCATCCAGGTTATTCAAACGCCATTCAAACGCCTGGTGCAATCTCATCCATTTCACATTGTCTTTGGTCACGATGAAAAACGCTCGGCTGGTATAGTTGACACCCTCGTACACCTCCCCTTCCCAATCGTAATAGGATCGATATCGACTCCCGGCGGGACCCGTGGTCTCATCATAGGTCTTGACGGGGAGAGAATATTGCAGATTCGGCCCTATCACATAATCACTCTGGCTGCTTCCTGTCTTGCCCGTCTTGAGGCGCAGCAATCCAAACTTGAATGCAATGTCCACATTGATGTAAAACTCCACCATGTTGATTTGGCGATTGTTCAACAACTGCTTTTTAGGAATCGCTTCAATCACCAGAGACTCATCTTTCCAAGTCATTCGGGGCATGCCGTGTTTATTGACAAACACAATCGGTTTTCGGTCGCTATTCTTAATCAGTTCGCTCCATTGATCTTTCATCGCAGTGTACATGATGAAGTTATGCATTTGTTGCGCCACGCGTTGCCAAAACTGTCTCCCCGTCGCCACGATTTGAGTGGGATTCATGACATCTTCCAATTCAATCATACCGGTCACCGTGGGGGAGCTTACTGACAAATACCCTGAGGTCGATGGGTTACCCGTGTCTGTCCACAGACGCACCGATTGTGGATACTCGTATCGGACCACTTTGGTATGCGGATCCGCGGCAATGATGGCATTGCTCTGGCCTTGATCCGGGACGGTCAGGGACATGAGCGAGGCATGCCAGCCTGTGCCTGGTAAGGACATGCGTTCGGGCAGACGGACCTTGAAACTGTTGTTGGCATTGTTGGGAAACTCGTCGGTCGGATCGCTGATGAGCGTCAAGCGTTTGATCTCACTCATCATGAGGAAGAAGAGGCACGTCTAATAGGGTGCAGGGTCCTTTTATAGCCACGTCGCCACTTTCTGTTTACTGCGAGGGACACGTCCCACCACTGAATTGAAGGTCGATTGTTTGGGATGAAAACATACTTGCTGGGCAATGTTGGGAAACGCCCGGGCCAGTTCCATCAGGGTCATGCAGGTCTTGGGTTTAGGGGGTTTCTTTTTGCGCATGGGGGGATGACGACCAGCGCGTCGGCGTTTTTTCTTGGGTGGGGATCGTAGAGCCCCTCGTTGCTTGGCATACTCCTCAGCTCGATGGTAAGCATTGGCGTAGGCCCATTGCTGTTTGGTAGGACTGGCCAACTTGTCCCACCACGGTTGGGTTTGCCGTTGTTCGGCGGCTTTCTTCTGGATGAATTTCAGGACGTCCGCGTCACTGGTGGGCGAGGGCGTGTAACTGGCCCGCGGTCGACTAGAATCCGCCAGGACTTCATCGAGAAACCGTACCCGCTTTTTTCTTTTTCGAGGCGTGATTTTGACGCGAACCATGTTGCGCGGGAATCCAACTATCGTACTTGGCCGGCCACCCTTTCCACCGGACCAAGATCTGACGTCCTTTCCGTTTCAAGACTTTTTCGATTCGAAACAATGAATCGTCTGAGACTTGGACTTTTTGCACATCGGGTTCATAAAACGTGCCTTTTATAGGCGTGCCGTCCCATTCACTGAGCTGATAGGTCACCACAGGATGACGACGCACATGCGTGACCACAAACACTTCTTCCGTCCACCCCGGCAAATACCCTTTTTTAAAGGGACGATGTTTCTTGTTGAGACGCACCCGATCGCCCACTTGACATTTGGGTGGGGGGATCTTGGGCTTCAATCGGGCTCCATAGAGTCGATCCCATACCTCGGACTCGTTTCGAAAGGTGACTTGATGCGGCGCTAACCCAATACTGCGATGATACGTGTGATTGTAGGTATAGATCAAGGGTTGCAAGACGTCCACGTACCGTAACGTATTGTGCGCGGTGAAATACCGGTACATGCGTTGTTTCAAGGTACGATGCCATCGTTCCACCACCGAGGCTTTGCTATCTCCATAGGTGTAAAAATGATGCCAATCGTGTTTCTTGAACCAGGCTTGGACCTGGCGATTCAAAAATTCTTGGCCTTGATCCGTCTGCACACGGAGGGGTCGTCGTGGTGAGGCCCGTCGGCGTATGGCTTCCAACCCTTTGATCATGTTGGCGGCACTCTTGGATTTGATGGGGACGGCCCAGGCATACTTGGATAAGACGTCGATGACCGTCAACAAATATTTGTGGCCTTGGTTCCACCGACTGAGTTTTTGCATGTCCACTAAATCCATCTGCCATTGTTCGTCTCGGCCAAAGACCAACGTGGGAGTGGTGGGAAATCGGGTCCGTCGGGGTTTGTGGAGCGTATAGCTCAACACGGATTGAAGAATCTGTTGCGCTTGCGGGGTTTTCAATTTGTGGGCTCGGGCAAAGGGTTGGACCCCACCCAAGGCCCCAGGTGCTCGGGGATCTTCGTAAGCGCGTGGCAACGACATCAAGACACTGACACAGGATTCAAGTCTAATTCTGTCTTTAATAGTTTTTTTCAAAACAAACACGAACTGCCAAAGTTCTTATGCAAATGGCGCCTTCTCTCAAACTCTTGCTCTTGGGCTTGGACAGACTCACCAAACTGTTTCAACCATGGATCATACTTTAGCTTGTCTATCGCGGGGTTTGGCCTCTCACTATAACGCATCTCTACCGCGTGCATGCCCCAGGGTCTCTCCTTTTCTGGACCTTTCATAAGAGGGAGGGACTCCTTGACCCATCGTCTCATGGTCGGTTGCGCTTGCTCTCGGGGACGCCACAAGGGACCATGGAGCCATTGAAAGTAGCCACAGGGGTCTCTCCCAGGGACAAAGCTCCCACAACTGAAAAACACTTTGTTACGATTTTTGGCGGTGCGACTCAATTTCATCTTGGGAACAAACTCACACTTGCACTTGAGCTCTCCGTGTTTCAAACGGGCATGGACTTGAGGATGCGTGTCGTTCTTCAAAGCCTCCATCATTATTTCTCGCGTGTCTTCAAACAAATAGACTGGACACCCTTCTTGGGGACACTTGAACCTCAGGGGACCAAACCTGGCTTGGGGGTTGACACATTGAATGAACTGATGGGGATGAAACGGGCACACTTCATACAGGAGTTGGTTGAACTGGGTATCCATCTGGTCTATGTCCTGGATGTCCCATTCTCCCACTTCGGTGGCTGGATCTGAATGAAACGTCCCTTCCTCTACACATTCTTCTTTATAGTCTTTCAGGGTGCCCTCCATCAATGCGTTCACGGATTGATCGGTGGGAGAGGGTGTGGGCAGTGGGTCCGCCGCTTTAGGCAAGGCATTGAGCGCGATCACCAGTTCACTGGTAGGGGGTTGTTTGGCTTTCATCTCTGCGAGTTCTGCTCGGGAAAACCCGAGCTCGGCCATCTCCTGATCATGATCCGCTTTCATCTGTGCAGCTCGCGCTTGGGCTTTCTCCTCCTCCTCTTGTTTTTGTTTCTTACTGACGCGACGTCGTTTGCGTCCCGAAGGCACGGCGGCAGGTTGAGTGGCTTGACGATTCATCTGGACGAATGAGTTCCAGGGAGCGTCTACTCGGCTTTTTATAGCCCCTCCTCCTGCCTCATGTGATGTCCCTCGTGATGCTCATACGATCTTTGTTCCACCAATCCGGACTCGTCCTGGGATCTCGTGAGGGTGGTGTGATGTGGGTCTCTACCAATCAGCGACCACTCTAGTGGCTATAAAACCCGCGAGGCATCCAACACCCCTCTCATTCATTGCAGTCAAACCAACACAGTAAGTATGACGCTCCATCAAGTGGGTCTTTTGGTGTACAGTCAGGGGTTTGCCCTTTCCCGAGACGACTACATTATTCGCGAACTGGCGTTTTGTGATTGGACGGGGCATTATCATGGTTTGATCAAATATTTGTTACCCGAAGGCATGTCGTACCATCAATTATCCGAAAAAGCCCGAACCCGTGTCGATCGTCAAACCCAGACCGTGCATGGTTTGCCCTTCGAACCCTATACAGCGTACAACCGCCAAGACTTTCATCCCTACGAACAAATGCGAGACGATATCACCCGTTGGTGTCAACAGCATCTCACCTCCCAGCGGGGACGAATGGGGGTGTTCACGCGCAATGGTCTGGCTAAAATGTTGCAAGAGCCCCCATTTGCCTACCCTCTCGTGGTCTTGGAAGGGCAGGGGTGTGGGGACTTGGCCAATCTCCCTATTGCCACCGCCAATGTCATGGCTCGCCAGGATCATGGACGTAATTGGTGTGAGGATCATTCTCATGGAGCCCGTGGGAGTGGCATCTGGCACGATCATTGCGCCCATGTACGGGTCTGTCAAATGAGTGGATGGCTCCGTCGCCAGACCCATGTCTTACCCACCCTCACGCAAGTCAATGCCCAACGCGTGCTGTGGCAAAAACGGTGTGATCGATTATTAGACCATCTGTTATGCAACTATTGTACCGAGGCCAAAGACCAGGCGTTTGCCAACGGTCAAGGACTGGATTGGATCCCGGATAATTGCAGTGATTGTCGAAGCGTCATACATGTCTTTGAACAAACCGTGACCCAGCGGGAATGGGATGTACCCCTGATGTACACCGATGATGAACCGCATACCATGTGGGCTTGGACACCCATTCCTCATCATAAACGCTGACGTTTTTTTTTTTTTCAGACCATGCTCATTTACACAGGCGGGGCTAAAGGGGTGGACACGCATGTGGAACGATTATGTCACTTGTATGGTCATACCTGTGTGGTCTTTATCCCACCTTGTCACCCTCGATCCAAGTCCCTCGCGCCCTTGACCCAGTCCCAGTTGGATGCGGCTACCCCTACCGTCACCCAAGTGGCGTTTCGATTGGGTCGACAACTTCATCATCCTATCAGCCTCCAGTACATTCAACGCAATTATTACGTGATCCAACCTGCGTCCCTCGTCCTCGCTTTGGGCCATTTTGATGAATATGGCAAGCATCTGTTGGGGGGGACAGGATGGGGTGTGGTCATGGCCCAGCTTTTAGGCAAACCCCTCTATGTCTTTGATGTGGATAAAGAACAATGGTTTTGGTGGAATCCCACCTCCCAAGAGTATCAAGTCTGTGATGGCATGACGGAAGAACAAATCGCGTTACCCACCCTTCAAGACAAGACGGCCATTATCGGTACCCGAGAAGAAGACCCAGTCCTCTATCCCACCCTGGAAGCTTTATTCAAACGTCAATGAAAAAAAAAACATTTGCTCTAGATAAATCACGTGTTTTTAATGTTCTTAACGTACATCAATGACAATAAAATTCATGGCATTCATTATTTTGTGAATCAAGTCCAGTCTGTTCATTACTTTGTCCACGGTGTCATAGGAGGACTTTCTTTGGCCGATCATAACCGGACGTTGACCCACAGGATGCTCCTTAAACCTTCCATAAAACTGATCAATGATGAAGGCTATTCCCTCATTCATGAGTCTGTCCAAGTTCGGCTTGGGGCGCGCCATCTCTACTGACATACCAATCTAAAAAAACCAAAACCATGTCAGTCATCGGGTCACCAAGACAAAAAAGGGACTTTTCAAACAATTACTTACCGACAACCGGTGATCGTGTATACGATGGCAATGGTGGCAGCCATTGGTCCGGGGGGCATGCAGACGTACAATCACTTGATTCCACCATTGACCCTCACCTAGGTGTCGAGGAAAGCCTGTGATGGAACAATAGGGTAAACTTTTGATCTCTCGCACCACCTTCTTGCGCTTGTCCATCGTATAGAAACAATGGACCCAAAACATAATCTTCACTTGCACTTCTAGGGGCAACACGCGGCCAAACGGTTTGTTCCTGGGATCCACCAACCCTCGGCAGTCCATGTTGAAAACAGCGTCAAGCATGGAATGAGGTCTCTCTGCCCTGTTTCCCTTATTCATGGGTTTCTGGGGCCAATCATCCACTCGCGCCAGGACTTGGCATCCACCCTAAAAAGGTGTACCCATGGGGGGTACCCCCTAGAGTTTCCTCTCCTGGTCAAATTCTCCCACATGATCTCTCTCCACCAATCAGATCCTCTCATCAAGTCTCTAAATCACGTTGCGCGCTCCATGCGAGCTCATTCCAGTTTGATTCGTCAAGCTAGTCAACATGGTGAGCTCGCTCCAGTCAATTGTGTTGTTCTCTGTCCCGATCGCGGTTCTCTTTGATATGTTGAAGTTGTTGTGCCACCTCCCGATGGGCCACGAATGCCTGCGCGCCATGTTCCGTCGCTGTACCCACGAAGAGTTACGTGCTTGGGCTAGAACGTTGCCATGGGATCATCCCGTCGCCCGGAAATTGGATCACGAAGTGCATCGCCGCCGTATGGCTGGTGAGTGTCATCGCTTTTTATTTTTTTTGGGGTGTGGGACCCTTTTTTTTCCTTATACCTTTTTTGAATTTTTTTCATAGAGGTATTCAAGGGGTTCGAGTTTCTACGCACTGTGTTATGGCCTGTCCATCTATGTCTTTGCCCTCGACGTGCTAGACTCAATTGGGCCGCGCGATTCTGGGTGCCAAATTGTTCGTGTTAATTTTTTTGTTCGTTAGATTCATGGGAGTACATAGAGAATCAGCCTGTGTGTCACATTTACCAGTGGCTCGCCCATCCCACTCATGGCGGAGTATGTAACCATTGCGAGAGAATGATGGACGGATTGCGAATAGATGACCTAATTGCTGGCCGTAGGGAGGGGACCCTCACCGAAGATGAAATTGTGAACTATGTGCAGAGTGGGGACCCCAATTATCGGGATTGGGATGATTTTCCGTTACGTATGACGTTCCGAATTAATTCGTTTTTACGGTCCCAGGGTATTGTGGGTGAACCGGATTTGGCGGCCCTGGATTTTTTAGAGGATTAATTTTTTCCTATGAACTATTTTTTTAGGCACGCATTGCCTTCTACGTGATCATTTGCATTGGATTCCGAGTGTGCGCTCTTTACGTTCTAATTTTTTCCGAATTTTGCATCGTTCATTGTAGGCTTTCATTACACGTTAAACCAGTATGGAGATTGGGTTCGACCCATTCAATTACGATGTCACTATAGCACTGTCCAATGTGTCATCCAACTTCATGAAACGTTTAGTCACGTTAACAGAGTATGGGGGATGGATACATCCCGTTCAAATGTGTAATCCGTCTTCATAAAACGTTTCAGATGTGATTTCTGTGATTGGCCTTTATGGTTTTCAGATGTGATTTCCGCTATAGAAGAATGGGGGTGGATCCTTTCCTTGCAACACCATTACCATATTCATAGTGTTCGACAATTCACTCAGTTTTGTGATGGTACTGCTTTTAGATACCCGTAGACACCTCAAAAGCGGTCGCTGGTTCCGAGATTGTGTGGCTTTTTTACTTGGACGAGATACCAAAGACATTTATTATTATTGAATTTTTTTTTTTTAGAAACACATAGTCATATCTACAACAGTTGCTGGTTCCGAGACCGTCTTGCTTTCTTACTCATAAAGACCGAGTATTCATTTTTTTCGTAGATTCGCACACAATTCTCAGCACCCACAGGGTTCATGGTACTTCCGCGGTCTGGTGTTTTTGTGGTAGTATCGTACAATGGTACACTGGAACAGGGGTTGCCCTTCCACCTTATCCAAGACCCCTCAAATTACTCTGTTGTCGTTGCTTTTTGAATTTTCGTCGTGTGCGCGATTTACATGTGCCCTGTTATTGGTGTGAGTTGATGCAAGGGATGGGCTATCCACCCCGTGATTAACACCCATCCGTTGTTTTTTTTGTTTCAGACACTCGTTTTGTCATACGAGCTATTTATATCCCTTGCCTTTTTCAGCCACTGCCCAGATAATAGAGAATCACACCAGATATTACCATGCTTATCTGATGAAGCAGTTGTATTTTGTGTGCAAACGCTGTTGGACGTATTCACGTCACGTGAACACCCTCCATGAACCCTGTTGGGGTTGTCATATTTTAGAAAGCACAGGATGGAATTTTTGAACACCCGGCAGGGGGAGGTCTGCATGGTGGCGCCACCCCTGCTGGATGTTCATTCTCATTTTTTTTTCATTTAGATTCTCATCGGATGCTAGATGATGAGATCCTTAAAATCCTTATAGACTTTAATTCGTCTATCCTCAAAGAAGGACCAACGCGTTCAAATCATTCTTTTTTTCATTAGAATCCCATTGGATCATTGACTTTGCTATGATTTTTCGAGGATGGCCCATCCCTCATCAACTTTCTATCGTTCTTCATTAGATTCTCATTGGCTCATTCAAGATCTTATGATTTTTCGAAGCTGGCCTATCCCTCATAAACTTTGCATTGTCAATCATCAAGGATGGTCCAGTTTTCTCCATTTATTCAAACTCAGACAATGATTTTTTTGTTTTATCAGTATGTCAGTGGTTCTTAGATGCTCTTAGAGGGTCCAACAAATTCCATTGGCTCCAACTAAAGCGTTAATTTTTTTCGTTTTTTATTAGTATGTCATTGGTTCCTAGATACTCAAACCAAGATATTGATTTTTTATTAGCCTGTCACTGGATCCTAGACCATTTTGATTATAATCAAGACTGGATTTTAATAGAATATTATTGTAAACAAACATTTCAAGGGCGTGACACCACCAGGGTGTCACACACGTCCCACTTGTAATCGAGGTCTGTTTTTTATTTTCCAGTCAATCATTGGACCCTAAACCATCGCCTCGTGCGTGCCAATGGTCGGCTGTATCTCATCCAGTTTGCTTCTTGGATCTAACCATTCCTCTATTCAATTCGTTTCAGTCACTTTGGCCACGATCAAATTCCCTTTCCTCAAACCATGGTCATACACAGGTTTCAACCACTACATCAAATGGCCTCATCCCAGTCATATGACTTCTTCTGCCAGGAAGCAAACACCTTTTTTCGATTTTGTGCATTAATGTAAAAAAAGGGCGTGATATCACTAGGGTGTCACACACGTCCCGCTTGTACCCAGGACTTCACGCGGTTCATTAAAACTATGTCAAGAATGTGAGATTCAACTCTTGTGTGTGCGTGTTCTTTATTCCTATGGGGTCACGTGGTTTAAAACAATGGGTTGTGACGTCAATAAGTCACATGGGCGAAATGCGCGATGCTGATTGGTCGAGACCAAATTTGCTGCGCTCTGATTGGTTAGGACCCCAAGTAGCCATATGTACTACTTACGTAAATGAGCCAACTGGCATATAACACACGTTGAGTTTCACCCGCAGTCATTTGTACGGAATCGCCTGGAAATTTTGTCAACAAGCTAATTAGATCGACAATAATTTTGTGGTTAACTCATTTGCAGCAAACGCGCGCGTATAGCCGTCGCATTTGAAATTATAATTTTTTATAAATGAATACATATCTATTGTATTTGAACTTATTTCAAGAGCGTTTTTGAAAAAAATTGATCTCTGAACGACCCTTCAAACCACCCTGGGATTTGCTAGGATAATTTTCTATTGTTCTGAGTAAAAATTTAACAAATGAGGGAGTTTTCGTATTATGATCAGTCGATTCCAGCTGCACCCACCCACCCCCCTGGGCTACTGCGGAGCATTTGCCCGGCTTGTCAGTCCCAGGGGTGGGACATTAGCAAATTTTGAGTGGCCCGGGGATCTGGCATTTGCCAACCTGCCAAGCTTTTGAAATGCACGTACTTTCCTACCACAAAACTAACTAAACGTGGAGCTCAAGAAGATTTTTTGGGCTAGGAAATGAAATATTTCTGTTGATCTTAGGGACGGAGGGGGGAGGGGGCAATTTAAAAAAAAAATCGTGAAAAAGCACAAGAAAGAAAGAAAGCACGAGAAAAAAAATTGCAAGCAAGCTCTGCGGGCTCGTTAAATTTGTATATGAACAGGTATTTTAAAATAAACCAAAAAAATGATCTCCTTTATCTGGAGAGTTTTATTTAGACATAATTACAATCACCCCCACTCCCCCATTATTGCTCAAATAAATCTGACATTTTCAGGACCATTTTAATCACCTCAGTTCATGTTAAAAACAACAACTGAATTTGTTGTCTATATAATTGTGCATTTCCTTTATCAGTACAATCCATTTGCCACACACAGACACAAGTTGTGAAATAATGGTTATAATAATTATTGTCAAGACTCTTTCGGAGGTGGTCTTTTGGCAGGAACAGGGTGAAGAACTCAAAGAAATCTATGAGGATGCACTATCACCATGCAAAACACTTACAAAATGTTGTAGGTGTAATGTAAAGCCATCCTTTTAACAATGAGAGGTGCTTTGGCAGATGTTAAACATGTGAAGCAGAAAGATACCTTAATATCAAACATGCTAACATCCTGTATTTGAGATATGCCCAGAAACGGTCATTTTTACCCGTATAAAAATCAGAGAGTAGCATAAGTTTTACATGTGCAATAGTTTCTTGGCATTCAAAATTCCCCCTCTCTCAAAAGGTAATCGCACTGTTTACCAGCAGAATGGGTGCCAGACTGAAGGTCCACTAAATTGCCAATAAAAAAGCAACAAAATTTAAAATATTAAATAAAAAGTGAAACACAAGGAAACCGTTTTCAAAACTGCCCACCCACCCCACCCCTAACCCATGTTTCTCACCAACATGTGACTTTAAAACAGAAACATGGGTTACGGGTGGGGTGGGGTGGGTGGGCAGCTTCCCAGAAACGTAAACTGATCCAACACTAATTCTGGCCCTAAACACTACTTCTGGAATCGTAAACTTCTCACTTAATAAATACCAAAATGAATTGCAAGGTGCTGAATATAAGTGTTTCCATTTGCTGTGTTCACATGAATATAAATTATTATATTAAGTTTTATTTCCAAAATAGACTCGATCATCTCAAAGTAAATAAATTTACTGTAGTTGTCATTTTAGTTGTCTCTTTGATAAACACTATTGTGGTTGCCCTCATAACATCCTTGGGAGTTTCAACAAAAATGCATTGTTGTTATTTCGCAAGAAACACTTTATTCTTGAGATAACAAGTTATTGCGGGTTACACGGCCCAATGGCTTGAGAATAACAAAGATTTACAACGATAAACCTGTTACACAGGTAACTAAGTCTAGCAAAACAACATGGACGATCCAAGACAAAAAAGGAGCGGGGCTCCTTTCAAATATTTTCAAATGTTTACTTGTTTCAGCATAGTTTTTGACCTAACTCAGTTCAACAGACACAAACTCTGCTGTCCACCAAAATGTGTGCCATGTTACTTGAGTTCCTTTTTACATCATACTTGTTTTGTCCTCTGCAGTAATACAAATCTATCGGGCATAATATTAATTTTCCATGACTTTCCAGGAACGACAATTAACTTCCATGACTTTTCAGGCCTGGAAAATGAAACTTTTAAATTTCATAAAATAAAATTTCCAGGTTTTCCATAACCTGTATGCACCCCGTTAAGAGATTTTCAGGTCAGATAGTTCCTCGCCTCTCACCAATGAATAACTTGTTGAAGTTATAAAAGAAACTATGAACGACTTCCACCAGAGTGGTTAAAGGATGGTACTTAGTGTGGTATACAAGGGCTGTTTACATGTATGTTTAGGGTCCTTGTGTAGCTTTTAGAAATAGTACATTAACTCATATTGGAGACTTCTACTCCCACTCCTTACAATAAGTAAGATAAAAGCAGTTGTGAGATTCCATGCGCTGATTTACGTAGTTTGATCAAAACAAGTTCAGTTTCCAGAATATTTACTAAAAACTACATCAGAAGACTTTATTAGCAGCGGTAACCTATCCCTGATTTATCATACTCATTTTACGTACCACTGAAACAAGATTATTTTAAGAGAAAGCAAGACTCAAGACATCAAATGTCTTTAGTCAAGACTGATTAATATTTTTTAGCTTTGATCAACCCCAAACTCACAATCTCTTTTTTTAAAAGCATTGATGACAATAAGAACAATCCTTTCCTCTGAAAAAGGTTTATGGAGGCACGTACGTGTAAGCTTAACTTGAAAAATGAATACTAGCATCAACACAGAAACAGTTGTCAAATTCCATAATCATCCATCAGTCAAATTTGTTTGTCTTCTCTAAAGGGATAGCAAACAAATCAAATTGAAAATCAACCGAGGCTAAATCCAAGTTAACCTGAAATTTTCCCAGTACATAACATAATCGATCCCCAGGTATTTATCATATTTTCCTTGGAAAGCTGAAATGCTCAGTGGTGGCAAAAGATTAATACCTATCCTGGGGTTTAAAATATATGAAAAAAGCCCAACCCTTAAGGGCAATGCAAAAATTACATTTCCTTGAAAATGACTAAAATGGAAATCTATGCTGTGAAAAAAAAAGGAAAAAGCAGTATTCAATTCACAAAAAAAACTCAGCAGCAACAGAATGCTTAACAAAAATCGACTATAAAACAGCATTTTCCCAATTAGAGGATGGGTTAGAAAATAACTCTTTGACCACTTAGACATCGCAAGAAAACAAATTTTTTGTGTGTCACTTTAAAAGATAAATCTTCGTGTCACATCTCTGCAAAAGTATGGCCTACATGTATAAAGAAATATTTCATAACTTCAAAATTCTAAAAATAATTTAATTTATATTGCCCTCACTGGACAAAATACTGCAGAAAACAACAGTGCAGCCATTGCAGAAGAGGTTTTGGAAAGAACAGCAGGCCATAAGGTCATGGGGCTAGTGTGAGAAGCTTTTACAACTGTTTGAGTAGTCTGATTTTTTTTTATTCAAAAAGTGGCAGAAAAAAAATGACCCATTATGAGAACACAACACTTGACAAATGACCACAAATACCACAAGATAAGTCCCCTTGGAATTGACTGACCCATGAGGTTTACTCTTTATTTCAAATTTGCTCTACTGCAATAAAAAAGGGGCATAAAAAAAAATAAATACAGGTATAACAATAAGTGGCAAAGAAACCTAGATGAAACCACAACATTTACACGATATTAGGCTTTCTCAAAAAATAAACAAAAATGCAATAAACAAACAAACAGCAAGACTTAGTAGGTCTAAAGCCAAATTTTAATTCAAAGAGATTATATTTTTAGTGAGCAAAGACAGTACTGTCGGATAGCCCAGGGCTAGTGGATTTTGCTAACGTGCTAGTGCCTTCTGTTCTTAACTTGCCCAAAGAGCAAGTGAAGTTTTTAGGGGAATTCAAAAATTATAGAAGGACTGTAATCAATCCTGCTTCTAAAAAAAATTTACAGGGGAGTTGAAATGACTTGGGCAAGTACAAACTAGCTAAAGCTTGCCCGAATGGCAAGCTGTAAAACTGACTTTCTTTGGACCCTGATTTTAAGATTGAAGAAACATAATTGGGCCTAGAAAAAAACAACAACAACATGTTTCTCGTCCCTGTCCACTTCTAAATTTGCTTCCTTGCAAACAGGTACCAACAAAATCCACAGGAAAAAGCCAAATAAGAAAATCATGAGAGTTTTCAGGCAGGCTTAATCTTAAAACAAAGCGTTTATTAAATACAAGGTCCTATTGACATTTCCAATGCACCCTTGCTACCTATTGAGATGTATAATGTATGACGAATTAAGTTTTTGTTTTTTAAAGCATGTATCAAAATAAACCAAATTTGTGTATAATAAATATTTGGTGTTCCACTAAATAATATTGCACCGAAAAACTCCAACCTGCTCCAAGATATTCCTGGTGAGAAGTAAATAACTTGTCAAGAAAACATCCAATTGGAAATAATAAAAGAGTTGGACACAACAAAAAATGGTGCCCTACAGAAGCTCCATTTTTTTTATAGAAACCCGAACGAGAAACAGTTGTTCTTAACTGGGCCTCACTGAGCTGTGGGAGCCGAGAGATGGAGAGATATTGATATTGCAGGCATGGATCCACACCGGTTTGTAATTGGTCAGAGTTTTCCAAATAAATTTCTCAAGAAAAAAAACTTTCCAAATTAAAATCTGGCCAATATCCTGACTGAATGACTGAGAAACCCACGAAAGGTGACCTCATGGAGTAAAAATCTAAAAACATTTCACTGAGATGCATGCCCCTGGACCCCACTAGAAGCATACGCCTTAGGCGCTCGTTTAGGAAAACGGTCGGCATGAACTTATCCTAGATCCGCGCCTGTATTGAGTGTACTGTTGACACAACTTTTTCATTTAAGGTGATCAATTAACGTCTTCACCGACTAAAACGCGAAAGGTCAGCCTATTTTGAGTGCACAAGCTGCGAGGTATTGGGGTAGAAGAGAGTCGTCCGCACAAACCAAAAGGTTCGAGCAAGTCACGTTCCTTGTCTCGAATACTTTCTGAATTGAGAAAAAATTGTATTTTTCTGGTTTCATTATAAATAACAGGAAAAAGCAGATAGTTTTGCACGTACCTACAGAGGAAATCCTCCGAAACATGGTCCCATTTCCTTCGAAAGTCAAAATAGAGTCACATGCATGGCCACCATTTCGAAAGCACTTCAGCAAATTACTTCAGCAAGGTCGCTCGGCATTAGATTCCAGTCTACTCGCAGATTTTAACGAAAAAAGGCGGGAAAAAGCGCATACTTTAGGTTGGAGACGCGTCTGTTGGGGACCTCTCTTGGGTGCACTACACAAATTGTTTTCCAACAACTTCTACTTCGGTTCAACCGCTTTGACGATTCGACACAACTATAGCGTGACAGCAGCCTAGCTGTAACTGTTTAGTCACAAATCCCGAAAAATTTATCATAAATGGCACTAATTTGTGGACTATAATGATTTCATTTTTAACAGTTTTTCCACGCAGAAGACGTGGAAAAAATCCAACAAAAAAACGTCTTTTCTCATTTCTGGCTTGCTTATCAGAGTATCAGTGCTTCCGCGCATGACTGTTAAGTAATAAAGAAGGTCACTGATTGGTTATTGACATTAAGATTAGCTTACCACATGAGTGCGTTGTTAGGTTCTTCCAGTAATATAAAGTTGACGCAAACGAGATTAAAGACGTGTTACTTCGGTAGCACATATACTAAAATTGGAACGATACAGAGAAGATTAGCATGGCCCCTGCGCAAAAAATCCCACGCAATCTTCCCGCCAGAGAAAAATAAAAAAAAAATTAAGAAAAAAATAGAAAAAAAAGAAAATAATGCAAAAAAAGAGAGAAAAAATACAAGAAAATGAAAAAAAAAGCTTCAAACACTCAGGGGCCATTCTATAGATACATACTAGTCAAACTTACCAAAATATGGTGTCAAATCCAAATTACAAGTGCACAGTCATCTGTTACAGTCTACTGGCCTGTAAAGTTGAAATTCAAAAACCTTCAAGATTAATTATCATATGATTATACTACTCAACCCTTGAATCAAAATGTAACGGTCATAACTAAACACAATGTAAAAATACTGAAAATAGTCACATGGAATTTTCATGTCATAATAGTCTATTAATAATTAGGAAATTATTCCTTATCAATGAATAAAGATCAATGTAGCTGTCCATTGTGAAATCTAAGCATGGGTGCGGCCAACCACCAGGATTTGATCCATAACATCACGTTGCACCCTTTCTTTTGCAATTTCCAAATAAGCAAAAGTAAAATCACGTCAAGGTTGAATGCTTTAGAATTTCAGTTATGACAACTAATTATGTGACGGATTTAGCAGTTGTGCACTTGTTAGAGAGCACAAATGGGCCCCATCGCTACGACAAAGCACCGTCACACTGATGGGGGAAAATATTGTAAACTTGGTGACTTGGTAAATTGAAATCAAAATCATAGCTGCTTTGGGTATAATGTAATTTGCAAAACAAAAATCATAGATAAGACTAAAAATTTTGTCATGTAGAATTATTTTTTTCTTTTTTTGGATTTTCTCTTCGCCTTTCCTGGAGCCAGGCATCCACACTTGCATACCTTTTCCCCTCTACTGAAGGACAAAAGGTTTCTAGTCCATATCTACCAACATGGCGACTGTGACCAAATGTCTTCGTTTTCGGCAGGTGGCACTGTCTGCAGACGTTAAAAGTCGTTGACCTCTGGTACTTCCGTTTGCTTGCAGTTTCAGTACTTGTAGGCGTTTCTGCTTCAGCTGCCCTTTTACGCTGGTTGTACAGTGTTGTACGTGGCACTGGTATAACAGTGGGACTGTTATATACACGGACTGCCCCTTCCGCTGGAGGTACAACTCTTTGTGTGCCTTTAGGTCTTTCAGTTGGTAGATGTGGAATAGATTTAAAGTCGTGTGGCGTTCGAGCTGGATAGGTTGGTGGCTTGGACAAAAGTGAGTGTGCAGGAGGAAGTGGCTCAGCAGACTCAACCGGTGCAGTGGGTGGGAGGGACTGGATCAGAACCCTGTTCTCTATGGTTTTCTGTCTCTTGTTAAACCTGTAGACAAAATAATATTAACAAACACTGTATTATTATTCTTGGTACAGTAAAAATGTGTTGTGCATGTAAATGTAAATTTGGTCCACTGTCAAGCTTTTTGAATTGAAGAGAAGGGGTTTTGAAGGGAACTGTGTTGTACCTGCCAAGCATGAAAAATTCTCATCCTGTCATTGATTATCATATTATATAAACTGAAAATTTTGCTAGTTACCACGTCAGAAGAGTAGTCTGGTTCAGCTCGTATAATTGAATGTTGGTTGCGTTCATGAGACGGTCATGCAAGGTGACAAGGTTCCTGATGTTATGATACTTGTCTAAGATGAGTCTCCACCTAGAAACACTTTTGCCATTACGCCTCTGTGGAGAATGATATGTTGCCTCTAATTTGACACAAATGGCCTCCACCAGAGGGCTTGCATCTACATGAGTAGCAGGACCAGAGTTTCCACCAACCATTGCCCTGAAAAACATTTATTCAAACTCTTTTAAAAAGACAAGAGGGATATAAAATGGAAACAGAAGGTGATTTTTACTTTTAGCAATGAGCTAGCTACATGTAGTGTGGGCAATATTACGCGTTTTACTTGACAAGTTACTCACAGCTCCATGCCCCCTATTCTCGCCCCTCCCAAAAAGTATAGTAATGATACAAAAAAATCTCAGCACAACTTTGACTAAAAGTATTTTTCTCTTTCCTGTATTTATAGATATGAAAAAAAAAACTCTTAGAGAAATCTGAATTGTTTATTTGATGTGTGTATATTTTTCCGTTTCAAGCATTTGTTAGAACTTGACAACTATCCACTGTGTTCACCTTCTAAGACTGACTGTTCCGGGTGTCACTGTCTGCGTATGGGTTGCACTTGCTTTCTTCTGCATGAATCTACCGCAGTGTTTATTATCACTGCGGTAACGTGGAGGGTACATGACTTTTGCCTCCTTGAGCGCAGTAGGGAGTAAACTCCATACCCTTATCAGGTGGTTCACTTGGGCTTCGGTTAGGGCAGTGCAATCCCGTAGATCAAAGAGTGCATTGGCAAGCTGCTGGATCTGCTCCCAACCAAGAATCCCAAGAGGACCAACTGTCTCCTACAGGAAACAGCAAAGATTAGAAAACACAGAAGCTATAATAATGATTTTGTAGATATAATTAAGTCACTATTGGCCAGGCTAAAAGTAATTTATGACCCATACAACACGTATTCTTACCTGCAACTCAGTATCAGAAGTGTCATCAGAATCAGAAAGTACATGGACATCAGTTGTTGGTGGTTCTTCATTTGTAGTGGAGCTGTCTTCTTGGCTTGATGACTGAGCTGGAAAGAAGAAGAACCAAAACAATATTGAAAATGCCCGAACTAAAACAAAGAGTTCAAGGGAAAGACTCTCTTGTAACTCAAATAATCACAGATTAGCATTAATTTCAATTGTATAAAATACCAGTGTTTGCACTTGAGGGCTGCTGATCTGTAGGAGATGGCTCTACATGTAGGTCACCAACAGTGGGATCCACCTCTTCACTCTCTGCAAAACCTTCATCGAGGGAGTCATCAGTCGAGTCATCAGTGAGTTCATCAGGTTCATCTGGATCAAGACGACTGACATCTGAAGACCAAGTCTTCCCTGTCTGGCTGTAAAGATATTCTACCCCCATTTTCTCACCTAATTGTGTAACAACAAGAACAATTCAAATTGGTATGTGAGTTTTATGAGGTTATTAGGAACTGCAACCTTCCAAATGAAGGTGGAAAGCAGCGGCCTATAGATTGCTCATACATGGAATACACTTAGTAGCTGACACAGCACTATTTATCTGTTGCCTAACCCCATGCAAAACATGATCAAGATAAACAAAACCCACATTACCTGTGTACTTGCCAGGATGGTCAAATTTCTTGTGCTGCTCTTCACCATACACCATTTTGGTCAAGCGGTTGATTTCATACTTTAGGGAGGAAGAGTAGCTGCTTGTTAGTGAATCACACCCATCAATCATGGCCGCCGAAGCCCTGTCTTCATTCCAGCGTACAATGCCCTCAAGTAGATAGCACTGGAAGTGGACATCATTGGCTATTGTACCTACAAGTAAAAAATTCAAGCATTTAAAAGGAGTGCCAGAAGAAAGATGTTACCATTATATAAGATGGTCTTAGACCATTAAATAACACAACTTTCTGTTTCAGTACAATCTTTTCAGAAACACAGACAGTACTTGGAATGTACCTTACACATCTCTTCATATCTGTCAAGTCAACATTTCTTGTTAACAGAGGTGATCCTTAAGGCAGATGAGGACATTGTTGTTTTATAAGAAGAGCATTTTGTTTGTTTTTTACCTGGAATGAAGCGATCAATGTGTAGATGGAATGATTCCAATGATGTTGAACCTCGGGCACACCTGTAGATGGGAAGCTCAACACCACCCTTCTTCAATGTACCAGTCTGGGTGTACAATTGAATGGAAGGGTCATCTACGTCCTGTATGCATGAAATGTGCTGTTTCTGCTCCTCCCATATCTGCTGGATGGATGTTTTGTTCAGTAGAGGTATACCCATGGTATCGTTCCCTTTGTCTGAAGAAAATGTGTCGATTAGATCTTTGATGAGACGAGTTGTTTCCTCCACTCCCCGTGTGCGTCGTTTGCAGTGCAAGGCCAGTTCTTTCTTGGTTATATGCATAGCAACATCTTCCTTCCGTTTTCTCCACACCCCACTGGCAGAGAGTTGACCCCTTTTGGCTGCATATAATCTTTGAAGGTCTTCGGTATCCCACTCAATCACACATGCAGATAGTCGAGACATAAAGGTAGCATACAGGGCATGGGATTCTGAACAGCAACCAGCAGCAAACCGTCTCATAAAATGCCATACATCGAGACGTATGACCAGATTGCTCCACTCATGGAAATGGCTCTTCAACTTTCTAGAACAGCAATCTCGATCCACATACAGAAGTTTTGGTGGAGGTACATTGGAGTTTCTGTATCTCTCTACCAAGCCAGTCACCATGTCGCCAAGACCATCACCTTCCGAATCTGTCAAGACAGATGACAGTACCTGGCCAAGCTCATTGCCCACATTTGTGGCCCAAGAAGCTGTCCCAGCAGCATTGCCTCCTAGCTTTTTAGTGACCTGCAGAATTGTCAAAGAAGAACGATTCTTAAAACATTTTGATAAATAGAAGAATGCAATGCATATACAGAAAATGAAAGTGCCCAGTGGACATGCATTTCTAAAAAATATTATTTAATAGTCATTATTCCATTTACTATTATTTGTCTCTACAAGGTTTCTATTACTTAATCAACAAACTGTGCTGGCATGGTTTTAGCTTACAAGTTACTAAGTACCCTTGCCCATTAAATGGTCGACTGTTTTAAAAGAGGAGTCCACCATAATAATAATAATTATTTACAATGGGAAAATGAAAAATTTCTCATGAAGCTAATACCTTCTTCGTTGAGTCCATTTTGATAACTGAGCCAAAGGTAGAGGTTATCTTTGCCTTCACTTCGTCTAGCCTGCTCAAGACATCCCTCACATAAACAGCAAGAAACCAAGGTCCTTTAGGCACCGGTCTCATTGGTGGTAATTTTTTGTTGGGAGCAGCAATAGTGAATAAGCCACTTGCAGCTTTGACATGAAATGGCTCCCTAGCTTGTAAAAACCTCAAGAGCCTTTTCATGTACAATTCACTATGCTGCTCTCCGACTTGATTACACACCTTAGTGGAAGAGTTCCCGAGGGTCCTCTGTCTTAACAGGCCAACAACTCGAAAATCACAAGAGTATCTGAATACAAAAAAATAGGAAAACAAATTTCTGGACAAGTCATTTGATTAAGCCACTATTAAATAATGCATAAATGAATTTGGTATTATTATATTCCAGCAAAAGGCAAGTGGGTTTTCTTTTTTCATGTCATCTCATCTTACTGCTGGTGAATTATTATAATAAATTAACTACTATGTTTTTTACTGGTACCTGTATGTGAGTAGTGCTGGAAAGTAGCTCCGATGGCCCAAGCACAGTTGACCAAGTACCACACTGGACCAGGCAGCAAATTTTTTTTTGCAGAACTTGCATTCTAGGTACTCTGTACCCATGAAGTACCATCGGTCGATGTCCAACACTCTCCGTACTGTTTTGTAAAACCCTGATTGTGTAAGGTACAGCTGAAAAAAATGATACATAATTGGAGAAAAAAGTGTAATATCCATGATTATGAAGAGTAAAGATGTATTACTGAACATTACAATGCTATCCCCAAAGTATAAATGAAGGCTTCATTCATGTACACACAAGGTAATATTTACATTTGTATTATTAAAGGACAAGACAATAATATTATACTAAAAATATCACTTAAAACTGTACATAAATATCAGTAACAAATGTTACTATCAATAAAGACTACTTTAAAAAACCCAAGTCCTATATGTAATTGTACCTTCACATTCTGTTTAGCTTGATTTGCTTTACACTCCTCGGTGCAGCGCAGATCAAGGCCCCAAATTCTCTGTGGTGCCCAGAGAAAAAAGGGTTCTAAAAAGTAAGCGTCAGGTGAAGCTGGAGGTTGGTTGCAGTTATAGACAGGCTCTGGTGGGAACCACCACATCTTCAGGTCTTTCTTTATCTCGGACTTGCCAGTCGAAGGGTTGAACTGGTACAGTGCTTTGCTCATCCAACGTTGTTGCTCAATTGGTAAGGTATCTTGCCAAGCTTTGGGAAGAGCAATTTTCTGTAAAAAGGGTAGATGTAAAAGAAAAATGATACTGTTAAACAGTTGTGTAGGACTTAGTTCAACCAGATACAACCTTTAAAACCAATAACAATATAAATTCTAATAATAAATAATTATATATCTAACCTCTGGAGTATCCGATATAGGGGGTGCAGCTGTCACTGTCGAGCTGGGACCAGTAGAGGGAGTAACTACAAAGAGATAATAGAAGATTAAGGATTGACAGTATTAAATCAAACAGACTAACAGTAAAAAATCAACCTTAAACAAATAACATATCTGTACATGTACATGTATAAATGTCATGGTTAAAATATGGGCTAAAATTGAGGAAAAAGGATCTAATTTGCTTATTACTAATAAGCAAATTACACCCTTTTACAGGAAACCTTGAACTATGCCACAACACACAAGTTTAATATAATATATTTCTAAAATATGATACTGTCAATCAGTTTTATTTATTACCTGCACCCATTCTTTTCTCAACCTCATCAGCAAATCGAGCGAGGGCATCATCGTCATTTTTTTCCTGCTCCTGCTGCCTCCTTATAAGATACTGTTTAATCTTATCCAGCTGACCACCGGGATGTGTTACTGGGTGATGGAGGAGCTCTTGTACATAGCTTTTGTGGTTTTGGTCCACTGACTCAAAGAGTCCTTTCCTAGTCATACTACTATATGGTCCAAAACCAACAAGAGCATGCCCTTCAGCATCTCCAGACCCCACTCCACTGGCCTTGGCTTTGTTCTGGCTTATTCTTTTGCCAATGGCATTGATCATCTCTGGGAAAAGACTAACATACCTATAAGTGAAACAAAAGAACACAGAGTGCATTGAAGGCAATTAAATGGCTAGAAAACAACATGGAAATTGGTAGTCTCATAAGTACTGAAAAATTAATGTAAACCCCTTTCTAAACATCTCTCTTTTTTAATACACTGTGCCATTACAGCTAATACATGATGTGGCACAGAAATCAGGTTCGTTTTATTGCTTAAAAACAGCATGCTTAACTATACTAACCTAAAAAGAGCTTCTTTATTGTCCCATTGTGGATCCCCGTACCGCTTTGCTGTCTCGCGAGCACGTTTGTGGTCAGCCATTAGCATGGTAGCCCAACCAACATCATTCTGCAGAAGCCACACAAAACTCTTGCCACGGTACTTGCCAAACTGCAGAGAAGTCATGCTTAGGACCCACTCCTCATTATCCACATCTCCACCGGAGTCACGCACACGTCCTTTTGCCTCTAACTCAGCCTGTTTTTTTTGTTGTTGTTTAAATAAAAATGACTAATGTAACTGTGATCATGAAGTAAAAGTGAAACTAAGCACTAATAACAGTATAGTTAAATGAATGAAACAGCTCATATTATGTTTGGTACTTGGAAATTAATGAAATTTGTTAGTTAAGTGAACTCCAAAAATGGGCTAATATGCAACAACTTGATTGTACTACAATTAAAATAGGAAAACAAACTGATAACAAATAGGAAGAATTAACTTAAGCTTAAAATTTAAATTGCTTAACTTAATAATGTTCTAACAAACCTGCTCCTTTGATAACTGAGGTCCAAAGAAACCTTCATTCTTCTGCTTTTTTATCATTTCGGCCACTTCCTTGGCTCGAGCGGAGGCAGCCCACAACAATTCTTTAGTTTCCTCGTTACGGAAACGGAAATCAGGACGCTTTGGTGGCATAACTTTGCAATACACGTGTGTGTTTCACACAAAAAGGGTAAAAGAAGAAGGGCCGTACAGACAAACAAATCTAGCTTTCGGTCAACTAAGATCAGCTGAGAGGAAATACTTCTCTTATAATCCTGACTTTGTTTAATTTCGTAACCAAGGTTTTACGAAACTTGAGAAGTGTCAAATAAGGCGATACATCTTATATGTTCTGTTTACATTTGACAGCTTCGTCAAACTTACGACGCTTCTTCCAAATAAGTACATGAATTTTAAAAAAGTATAGAGTTACTTCAAATCTATGCAATAACATCATTAAGATTACTCAATAAATCGAAATCATTTGGCTAAACATTAAAACTTATCTGAATGATGAGCTGCTTCTTGCTTGTCGATCTGACGATATTCCTTCGCCATCACATTTCCTTCTCCCGTTCGAAGTAGGCGCTCTTTCTCTATACAAAGCGGGATACAAAGTCAGCGAAAGTGTGTTACTTATCCTTTTCTACTTTCTTATCGAGTAATTCGGTTTTCTTTCCCTTCACTTTCGCCTCGAGCTGTACGTTATTTCAGGGAAACATCTACGACAGCACAGCCGCCATCTTGGTTTCAAAAGTAAGACAAAAATCTTTTGTCTGTGATTGGTCAGCGTTGTTCTTAAATGTTCTTAAATTGACCAAATGCAGTCATCTGATTGGTTTAAACTGTTCTTAAATTGTTCTTAAATTGCTCTAACATTGAGTGAGTTTAAGCGCAAGGATGACACGCAAATTCGTGAAGCGTTCCAAATTTTTTTCTTTGTTGATAACAACTTTTAAACACTTGTTTTTGTTCGTGGTCAGAGAAGATTTTCAGGCTTTTCTGGACAGATAATTTATGGGAGAGATGGCCTAATGGATTAGTTTTATAGTTCAAGAAATGAACTCTACATAGTTAACATGTACAACGGATGAACAAGCTCATGAGTACAAGAATTCTTCTTTTAAATTCAAACCGATGAGATGCAGACATAAAAGTCTTCTGTGCTTGTATCGTTTCAGTTTGCAAATACGGAGCTTATAAACTTCACTTCTTATAAACCCCCACAGTTATAAGCTCTGCTCACCTACCTGTTAACATAAAAGCCATAAAAAATACATCCGATTATGACTCTATACGGACGTTAACCTATCTCCAACTGTATTGAAATGCATCAATTTATTTTGGAAAACTCGTAAATTCCAAACGTAGTTGATCAGTTCTCAGTTATATCTTGTTTTAAAGATTTTGTTTTATTCCGGTTATAAACCCTCTCGGATATAAGCCCTCCCTCCATTTATAAGCCTAATGAAACCCCTCAGGAAGATGTATAACCCCATTGCTTATTAGCGGCAATTTACGGTATTAATTCCGATGTCCGAGCATAGAAACGGAGAACTTTTTAAGTTTTTTACCGTTCACTTCAAACAATGACAGGGACAATGATCTTTAAAATTTCATTCACCGGTAAAAATACTAGGCCAACTTAAGACTTCAAAACTTAAGCGAGTAATCTAAAGAAAAGAAAAACTCAACTTCGATTGATCGATAGCTTCGTATAGCTGAGTCCGAAATGAGGTAATACAGGTCAGCGGATGATACATTCCGGTAGTTGTCAATTGGCAACTACAACTATATACCATAACATACCATTGACTATTTTCCAATTGCCCATAATACACTCTGTTTGCCCCCCAAATTTTGCATAACTTATTGTCTTAAAATGCTCTTGGGAAAATGCAGTACTCCCAGGAGCATTTAAAAACAATGGTTTATGCAGAATTTGGGGGGCAAACAGAGTGTATTATGGGCAATTGGAAAATAGAGAATGATGCTCTTTGTTTGTCCCCCAAAAATTTTTCATAAACATTGTCTTTAGTTTTTGTTGAGAATTAAAATGGCCCTAAGAAAAGCTGAAAACAAGAGGGTGTGAATGGTGTTAACCGCCTAGAGACAAAGGACGAAAACTATTACTGACTACCGACAAATCGAGAAAAAAATTACCGACTACCGATAGGAAAAATATTAGGCTGATTTAGCAACAAAACGGAAACGTCATTTGACAACGGGAAAGCGCACGGAAAGGACTAACTCGACCTCCGGTGCCGAATTAGCCGCTCTGCCATTGGTTAAACCAGTCGTTTGATTTGCGCGCGCCGTCGTCAACTGACGTTGCCGTTCTGTTGCTAAATGAGCCTATTAACCGACTACCGACATGGGTCGACATAATTGATATTTGTTTTCAGAAAAAGGAGCATTTTGTATTTTTTTCTAGCCGTTAGGAAGTAACCTCTTTAAATTTGTGACTTATCAGATGGTCCAACGGAAAGAATTTCATGTTGATACAGGTACATTGCTACAACCAATATCAAAATCTCAGAAGTCACACCCTTAAAGATACTACCGACTTTTTAAATTTTATCGAAAAGAAAAAGGTGGAAAAACCGAACGTTTCTTGTTTCGGTCCGACAAATGCTTAGATTAATCCTTGTCGAAAAAAACGTCTTTGCAGTTGAATGGAAAGCACTGTCAGTACAAGCCTAAGGTACCACGATGAGCACAAAGATAGCAGCAGTTTCCTTTCCATCATTCAGTGATCATTTTCATGGCATATAGTGAAACACAAAGTTTAAGCAAAACCGTCTTTAAGCCAACTGTTTGAAAACGCTTTATGACATTTTTTCCCTATTGGACATAAGTAATCCAGACATCGTAGCTTTCTTGGAACAAGTAATCTTGCATCACCCCACCATGAAATTCACGGCCAAAATATCTGACACTGAGACAATCTTTTTGGACACAGTTGTGTACCAAGGCACAACATTACGTTTTGTCCTGCGATACATTTTCACCTCTTGCCACCCACCTAGTGTTAAAAAGGATTTTTCAAAGGACAAGTCTTGAGTCTACGAACAAACTCCTCTAAAGGGACGTTTGAGGAAGTATTTCAGATTTCAAAAAGCGCTTGATAGACAGAGGCTAGCCTCACAATTTGGAAAGAAAAATTGCTAACAGTACCCTGCTAGCAGAGTCGCTTCGATCCTTCCTAGAGAAGTCGGGAAAGAGGAAGCGACCCAGGTTCCTTCTTCTTCCCGACTTATCTAGGAAGATCGACGGAGACTCTGTTCGCAGGGTATGCTAACAGAAGTTAAACTCACAGAAAGGAAGGCCGCGCTTCTGAAACAAAACAACAAGGAAGAAAAAGAAATATTGCCTTTCGTGACAAAATACCAGCCCTTAGTTTCTGTTATAAAAGAAGTTTAATGAAAATTCGAATCTCATACAAAACCAACTTTTTAAAGAGCCACCTATTATTTCCTTGAGAAAGGAAAATTATGGCAAAGGACATGCTTGTATAATAGAGCCAAAATATTAAAGGTATAGACAACCTCGTCCCCAGGGCGCTTTTCCCTGACTTTGGAGGTCCAAAGTGCCCTAGGGACGAGGTTGAGGTATCGATGGGCAACCTGTCACCCCTTGCAGCTTTTCACTAAAAATAATTTAAGTATCCAAAAGGCCGAGTGGGCGTTATCCTCCATGTCCATTAATTAATTACTTCTTAATGTGCCTTTTAGTAAACAGGGAAACCAAGTTCGCGTTTACAATAAAAGCTTTGGTGATTTTATCAGTACTATATTGGCAAACTGAACAAAGGTGCAATCAAATGAGGCATTTTTATAAGTTTTACTCTTTCGTTAGGGATCAAAGTCTTGAATCTGGATGAAATACATAACCTGAATATTAATAATTAACAAGTGCTTTACTTAATAACTGGGGAGTTTACCGACAGCCGATAAAGATAGAAAATTTTAACCGATTCACCGACAAAGTAACTGAATTTTAACCAACGACGGACAAGTGGATTCCCCCATTCAGACCCTCAAAACAATGCTTATATAAAATTTTTTGGGGTGACAAACAAAGAGCATTATGGTATGTTATGGTATTTTCTGTAGTGGTCAATTGACCATGATGTCGAAGGGTACTATTTTCATATGTGAGGATATCAAGTTTTCGCGTGAAAGCTCACGTGGTATTTCCTTGTGTTTATCCATTTCAATACTTTTGGAGATAGCTTAACGTCCGTATGATAATACGTCCGGCTTATAAGCGGAAGTATTTTTTTGTTAACAGATAGGTGAGCTTATAACCGTGGGGGCTTACAAAAGGGAGAACATATCAGGGAAGGCCTGGGGGGCCAGCCCCCCCCAACACTTTTTGAAAAATAAATAAAATAAAGTTAATAAATAGTACACATTTTCAAATAGAGGGAATCTTTGATGGAATAAGAATATTCAATTGGCAGACCTCGCAGAAGAATCCAAATTTATGGCTGGTCCGTTTCGGTCCTATATCATATGGTGAGCCTCTAAAGGACTATCTTTACAAATCTGCACTTAGTCGTAGACTTCGGCGTTTTCACCAGCCAGGTGATATAGTATATGCACAAACAATGGAGTCTTTTTTTATCAAGGTTCTTAAATCTCCACGGAGCTACGATTTCCTAAAACAGATTGAACTCGATTACATTGTCCACAACATGAAGAAGTTTCAGGAATTACCTCAGCAGAGCATGATAAATCAGATTGTCCCGATCTGCAAGCTTCTGCTGGTAAATCCGGCAACCATTGTAGCAGGAAAAGGTCCCTTTCGGCAGCTCGAACGTTAAAAACATCTGAAACGTATCTCCTTTCAACAATGACTGTAAGCGCTAGGAATGTTTTCCGTTACCTTTATAGTATTTTTATGTTCGCCGCGTTTTTACTTATTTTTGTGTTCGCGCCTTTAGTGCTGTTTTTTGGTTCATTGGTTTTTCATTATCCGCGTAGCTTTGTCCTTCGTGTTAGGATTTTTCTGCATATCGTATATTTAGCTTCATTGTAATTTTCGCGTCAGTTCTTCGTTAGTTGCGCTTAGTCCAGTTTACAGTTTAACGTTTGGGTCTTTGCTCGTCCTAGTATTTCGTCCTTACCTCGTTATCGTCTTGTAAGTATCTCGTTTGTTGCATTCGCATTTCTAGTTTGCCTGATTGCTTTCTTTCAGTGTGTAGGTTGTTTTATCTTGACTTTGTATTTGTTCAGGGGCAACCAACGAGAATACAGTTTAAAACCACTTAAACATAGCATTAATGAACGTATTTTATTATTTAAACTGTAGATATATGCATATTTTTATCCTCTAAAAATTTTTCATCTGTTCGGATTCCCTAGCTGAAAGTCTAGTGATGCGAAATTTATAGGGATCAAAACGTACCTTTTCGACAATTTCGGGCAGAAAAAAGGCTCCCGAAAACTCTAGGTGACCTTTATAGGGTAAAAATCCGTTTAAAATGGGCAATTATACCATTTTTTAGATGTTCGAAAGTCCTAGGAGAGGCAGACAAGCAAGAAATTTTACAACAAATGTTCCGAAAATTCTAGATCTCAAATCGTTTTCCAAACAGATATTTTCCGAAAATCGTCGTTCAGTGCCCCTGTTTGTGTAATTGTTATTTTTCAGTACCGCTATACACCACATCGGTTCACTTGTTCCCCTTCACCGGTTGTAGAAGTTCTAGAATAAAGTTTGTGTGTTAAAAACTATAGCGCGTAAAGGCTGCGACGATAATGACTAAAGAAAGGTTCTAAACAGTCGCAAGAAGAGGACCGACAAACTTTTGAAGTAAATGAAACTTGCGAAAATTACAATTGTGCTGTGCATGTTTACATGCATGTGCATGTTTGTGAATTTCGTGTTACTAATTCCTTCCCCGTTTATTAAACTATTAAAAAAAAAGATTGATGAGTTGTAGCTGTATTTAAAAACATTGAACTGGCACCAGGTAAACCACTTTTGAAGTCCACAACCCCACAATCCCCCCTAACAACACTTCAAAAGAGGAAGATCGGCCCTCGCATTTTGAAAACTGCTCCGCGGCTCCTGACTTATAGGCGCCAGTGTACGATATATTGACCGACCATTCCTGCCTCGTGTTTGCAAACTGAAACGATACAAGCATACGCAAGGCACGCAGGTCCACGCAGAAGACGCTTATGCCTACACCTCATGGAATTAAAAGTAGAATTCTTGTTCTTATGAGCTTGTTCATCCCGTTTGTACATGTAAACTATAAAGAGTTTATTTCTTTAAATATAAAAGTAATCCGTTAGGCCATCTCTCCCATAAATTATCTGTCCAGAAAAGCCTGAAAATCATCTCTGACCACGAACAAAAACAAGTGTTTAAAAGTTGTTATCAACAAAGAAAAAAAAATTTGGAACGCTTCACGAATTTGCGTGTCATCCTTGCGCAGGGGCCATGCTAATCTTCTCTGTATCGTTCCAATTTTAGTATATGTGCTACCGAAGTAACACGTCTATAATTTGGTTTCCGTCACCTTTATATTACTGGAAGAACCTAACAACGCACCCATGTGGTAAGCTAATCTTAATGTCAATAACCAATCAGTGACCTTCTTTATTACTTAACAGTCATGCGCAGAAGCATTGCTACTCAGAGTAGCAAGTAAGAAATGAGAAAAGTCGTTTTTTTTGTTGGCTTTTTTCGCGTCTTGTGGGTGGAAAAATTATTAGAAATGAAGTCATCATAGTCCACAAATTAGTGCCATTTATGATAGATTTTCGGGATTTTTGATTAAACAGGAACAGCTAGGCTGCTTTTAGGGTATAGTTGTGTCGAATCGTCAGAGCGGTTGAGCCGGAGTTGTTGGGAAAAAAAATCGTGTAGAGCAGCCAAAAAACGCATCTCCAACGATCTCCAACCTTAACTGTGCGCCTTTCCCGCCTTTTTTCGTTAAAATCTGCGAGTAGACTGGAATCTAATGCTGAGCGACCTTGCTCAAGTAATTTGCTTTTTGCTCAAGTAATTGCCCAAGTTTGCCCAAGTATTTGCTGAAGCGCTTTCCAAAATGGCGGCCCGGTGACTCTATTTATAATTTTGACTTTCGAAGGAAATGGGACCATGTTTCGGGGAATTTCCTCTGTAGGTATGTGCAAAACTATCTGTTTTTACGTGTTATTTATATTGAGACCAGAAAAATACACCTTTTCTAAATTCAGAAAGTATTCGAGGCAAGGAACGTGACTTGCTCGAACCTGACAACACAGTGCCTTCTTACCGCAATGAGACGACCTCGCAGCTCGAGCGCTCAAAATAGACTGACCTGTCGCGCTTCACTCAGCAAAGACGTTGATTGATCACCTCAAATGAAAAAAAAAAAAATGTGTCAACAGTGCACTCAATATCACTGTCTCTCTTCATCTCTCGGCTCCCGCAGCTGGAGAGGCTAAGTCAAAAACAGTTGTTACTCGTTCGGGTTACTATAAAAAAGTGAGTTTTATAATAATAACAGCAACAATAATAATAAACTTATAAACTCATACCCAGATTTCCCCTTGCCTGAGGGATGGAAAAAGAGCCTACCCAAAGAAGATCACATCTGGGTTTCCAAGGCACTTTTTAAACAGTCTACCATTAAAGACAAAGCAGCGCTTGACATGTCAAAGCTAAACAAGCTTTGGTGGTATCGACCCCAGCCGTCGTTAAGAGTGCATCAGCGTCCCACTGTAAACATGTACTTTACACGGTGCCTCCTACTTTGGATGCCAAGGAAACTATCGCAAACGAGGTTGCATTGTCCACGTAATGATTTTGACACGCACCTTCTTGCGGGCCTGTATCCACATGTTAGACAGGTGCTTGACCTGGATGGCTACTACTCCTTGGTAACCGAGCATCTTGAGTGTGGGAATTGCAAGAGGAAAGTTATTAGCTGGAGTCAGGGTTTCCTTGATCAGTTAGATGTGGGTCACAGGAAGCAGTTTTCTATCATCATCACCTACAACTATGCCTGTGACATGATAGTAGTGAGATTGCTAAAACAACATGGTTTCAGAAATAGCTCAACTCAGTTGCAGAAGAAGCTGACGGAACAACATAAAGAACAATGGCTACAATATACTGCCCATTATTGAGCTATTTTTTCAAAATAGCTCATATGTCAGTGGTGTGAGCGTATGTATCTTTGTGGCTTTGTATCTTTGTAACTTTGTATCTTTGTATCTTTGTATGTTCAGATGTTTGTTGCAAGAGCTAATAAGGTTGAAGGTACTATGAGTTGATGCTTAGGAACCAATGAGATCTTGGCATCTACTTAAACATGACATTGCTAAAGGTCGAACAAGGGCACTTTGAGACCGCCATCTTGATTCTTCACAATTTTTTCGTCTTTTATTATGGCTACAGGTGTTTGGAAACATTATATTAAATATCTTCATGATTCAAACGCTATGTACAGTGATGCAGCTGTTTAAGGGTTCATAATTGTGTTGATGCTATTTTAAGACATTTCTGACCGAATCTGGCTATCGCGAACGGTACTGACGCACGTATTTATGAGTTGTGTTTCACCTGCTTCAAGGTAGAGTATAAAAGATCATATATTTTCAAAGCTCTTCCAGTGAAGCAATAATTGATACTTAGATATGGATTTTAATTTGAAAGTATGCGACCTATAAAATGTGGTTTTACAAGTTTGAAAGGCAGCTTATTTTTTTAAAGCTGTACCAAGTATTGTTAATCCTGTAAACAAGCTTTAAAAATACTATTCTCTCGCTTACAAAGTTCAACAGACCTTTTTAGTTCTGGCAAAACAAAAAAAAATAATAAGTGAACAACATGATACATCCTTCCTGCATACTAAGCATTGTAGTCATTGAAAAGTATTTTATTTAGTAAAGATGAGTAACTTAGTAAAAAACAGTAGCGTTAGGGAATAAAATTGGAAGAAGCCAGCTGATTACATACTGTTTTATTGAGTGGAGCAACATGATATGAGCACAAATATATTTCGGCAGTTTGATAATTTTCTTGGAAGTTAATAAATGTTAGGCTATCAACCTTGACGTTGCATGAAACATAATTTAATTGCAGATGTTGTAATGAAGCCGAGGTGATTTCTTAAAAATCGTTGAGAAAATTTTGTAGTAAACAATTTGCGTTTTTTATGTACGAATTGTAAAAGGGCCAAAGGCCAACATCTTCACGTGCAATTTGTGTGCATGAGTTATTTTTATATTTCTGTTTACTAGATTACCGTGTGATAACTCGAATTCCCACACGTACAAACCACGAAAGGGGGCAAAGTCCAACACTTTCATGTGCCAATTGTGTGACTGTACATCTCATGCAGATTGGCTTTTCACAATAATAATAGTAACTTGAACATTTGAAGACCTGTTTTGTTTTGTAACCAATGCCTGAAAAAAGGCTCTTGTCTTTTAAGAAACAATAGCTTTCAAAACATGAAGAAATAAGTTCTCAGAGTTAAGGACTGTTTCACTGAGTAGAATCGCATGTGAAAACCTCGTGAATTGTGATGATGCAACCATCTACCACAATGATAAGAATCTTGGTATTTCTTAACTACTCGAATTCGATGAGTCACGTTTTGGCTTAAGAAACTCTGAGGAAACCTTAGAGTTTTCCTTCGAATCAACATTTGGTGAGTAGATATTTATTTTACTTTAATAATTTGTTTAACTTGCACCAAATGTAACAGGGAAAGACAGAGGAAAGTGAATATATAGCATGAGGATCGACGCAGCTGAGCGTTTCACGTTTTCATTTATGTACGGCAATACCTAATTCTGCACAAAAACCCAGTCTACATTTAGGACAAAAAAGGTAGATTCATCACTCTTGGTAAGGTTACACTGAAACATTAAAGTTACACTGAAGCATTCAAAATAGCTCATGCACGTTTAACGTGCCTATGTTTTGACAGGTTGTCAGACATTCATGGAGGCTAGCAAACAACAACTGGTTCTGGCCCCAAAGTTTGATGAGGGACCATCTCTTCCTACCCTTCCAAAAGCAGGCTGCCTTCTTACAGTTTACTGCAGGGAGGTGCAGTCACGGCTTGAGGATGTGACGGCTTATATCACGTCAACATTTGGCAGTGTACTGAAGATTGATTCCACAAAGAAGGTAAAATATTATAAACAGGTAAAGTTTATATCCATAGTAATCTTTTGTTTGTAAAGGAAACACCGACACATCAGGAATAAGACAAATCAAGTACCCCAGATAGTACATTACACCCCCCCTTCCCCAACCGCCCAGCTCAAAAATATTTCTTTTGTTACTCACGCAATTGTTATAATTACTGTATCTGTTATTTTTTTCAACTTTGTAGTAGGTTACTAAAAAGCTTGCTGGTGCTGCTGCTGGAACAGCTGCTTGGGTCACCAACACTGGAAATGAATTTGGCCAAGTTCTTAACAGCACCTTAACAGCAAGTGAGAGAAGTGGGCTCCGCCCCATGGCAACTTTGTAGTAGGTTACTAAAAAGCTTGCTGGTGCTGCTGCTGGAACAGCTGCTTGGGTCACCAACATTGGAAATGAATTTGGCCAAGTTCTTAACAGCACCTTAATAGCAAGTGAGAGAAGTGGGCTCCGCCCCATGGCAACTGGGATCATTCGTCGCTATGAGATGGTTGGCATTCCCCTGTCAGTACTTCTATATACAGATCATGACTGCTGTGGTGAGAAAAAGGTCAGCTCTCTCTTCACAACCTGGCAGGAACTCAATGTGTGCCTTGATGCATGGCACTTCATGCAACGTTTTGCAGCAGGGTGCACTACAGATTCACATCCACTCTATGGTACCTTTATGGCTCGACTGTCACAGTACATTTTTGAGTGGAGTGGTGAGGATCTCAACCTTCTGAAAAGAGCCAAGGCTGCCCAACTTGTTAAGTCGAGTGTCCAAAACCTATCGGATGAGGATATCATGAAACATATCACAAAAAAGGAGCTGTCCCTCCACGTCAGGCGTAAAACACGCAGAATACAAGTGACCACCATCCTCATTTCCAAGTTGCTTGAGGCATTCTCTGGGTCACAAGAGAATGAAACCTTAGGTGTGCCACTGCTTGACTGTGACCACAAATGGACCATATGGGAGTTGCGGCAGAAGCACATTGCATGCATTCAAGATCCAGAGGGTGTTCAGCTGTACACGAAAACTGGCGCCACAGTGAAGGGTGGTATAGAGCTTCCAGTCTATCGCTGCTCCAGAGGCTCAATATCACTGTAGTCCTTTCACAACCATCTTGACTTCTTTATCCCTAGTATGTGATTTGTTTATTTTTCTATGAAAGTAGAGATTATTACTTTTAAACATGCATTTAAAAATCATAATAACAAATATACCTAAAACATAATAATCACTATATTAATAAATCAGTCATAATAAAAAGTTGACAGAAAAACGATTATATGCACAGAATATTCCCCTTATTTATTTGTTGTTTTTATTATCAATATTAAAATTTGCTAATGTAATTAATACCTATATTATACTTCTATTTTCTTCAATTAAGGTACTAGTGCAAATGATCTGCACTTTCATGCCTTCTTGCTGGAAGGTGTGGCAAGATGGAACCGAGACAGAGAAGTGGCAGCAGTTACGGAAGCTAATTCAGCCCTCACATATGACTCTGCACTGACTTCTGCTGTGAATAAACTAAGTGAAAATGTGCTAGGGAAAAAGCCGTTTGGAAACTTCAGAGGACCAAATAAGTATACAGGTAATTGCAAAATATTCCATTTATTTTTTTACTGTGAGATTCCCAATAATATTCACATCCCAGGACAAGTTATTGGAATTTACAAGAGGAAGGGAGTGTTAAAGGTCAAAGTGTCTTATTTATATTAAAAATTATCACATATTCAAATTATTTAAGTTAATATAAAAGTTTATATCTACGTATTATATATGGTTTTTCCCCACAGGAGAGCTTACAGGTGTGGAGTACTTGTATGCTCAGACTGGTCAAGTGCTACAGAGAGCCAGCTCTGACAAGGACAATGAAACATCTCTGCAGGTTCCAGATGGGGATTATGAAGATGAAGGGTTTCAGGTTAGTATTATTACATACCACTTGAATACACTAAGGAATGTTACACCACACCTTATTTAATCCATAAATCAGACATAAGCTCTAATAAAAGTGAAAATAGAAAATAATAAAAAAATTAATACATGATACTTATCTACCTGCTCAGACTAGTTGTTCATTAAGAATTGCCCTAAATTCCTTACAGTGGAATCACCGAATTCGAAACCTGAGAAGCTAAATGATTGATCTATCCAATCACAATTAGGGGCTTTGAATTGACTAAAGTGTTATCCGCTGGGTCTACAGGATGTGACCACAGACTCTGAAGATCCTACTGTGGCCTACACTGGTAACCACCCTGTTCCTGAAACTGTTACAGAGCCAACAGGAGATTCTGGAGAGGACGATTCTGTGGGCCCAAGGAACATCCCTGGCTATGACAGGGTAACTGCATTAGCCGACTTTCTTGTAAACTTGAGGGATTGCAATGGAGCTCTATCAAACCAAGAAGCTTCTCAGCTGGTGGCACTTTGGAAGAACATGAGCGAGTATGACAGAAAACCCATTACCTTTAATCCACGACACCAGCCACAACTCACACAGGGGAGGTTTAAAGCTGCTAAGAAATCCACAGTAGTTCCTGGTGCAAGTAGCACAAAGAGATGTTTCTTGGGGCAGAACAGTGGACCAGCTTCATGGCCTGACTGCAACCGATACATGGAAGCAGTGATTATAAAGCTTACCCACATTTTCCCCTCACCAGTACGAAGAGGTGGCAACACGACATTGCGGTGGACACTGATTGGAAATGCATACAAGAAAATCAGAGAAGCTGTCCTTAATAATGCATACGTAATGCAGCAGACTGGCATTCAACTTGCTGAAATAAACCAAAGGACGTTGATTCAGTGGTAAGTTACAATAACAAACCTTGAAGACGTTTATTCCCTTATATGAACAATTTAAAGAAAACATAATCTTATGGAAAAAAAATGATTCAATCAGAATTCATCAGAACACAATCGAAAATAAGTACTTCATTTTTCAGTCTGGGAGGTTCTAATTGAGTTCTTGAGGTCAGTATTCCTGATTGCCTTTCAGGTACAACAAGCGTTCAAGAAAACAGGAGGAGGACGTCCTCAAACAAGGTATTAATCTACCTGCTCCAGTGGCATCCACGAATACTACATTGCCACAGCCGAGAGAGCGTCCAGAGTCCCTTAACACAGGTGTCAACCAAGAGAAACATACCTTTGATCTGCCAGTCAACACAGCAGGCCAAGCATCTGTAAGAAGGGTAATCAGGCCGTCAGTATTGCCCAAATTACCTCAGTTGCCTTCAGCAAATGTGATGGTCGTGAGCCCCTCCGGGCCTGTAACCGCAACCCCTGTTGCAATTGCAGTACCTGCAGTACCAATTCCTGCTAGCACCCAAAGTTACAGGAAGAGAAAAGAGGAGGAGGCAAAAGCATCTGCAGTGCCACTAAAAAAGTACAGGCCAAGAACTGGGGCCTCTCAATGTTCAAAATGTCAGAAGGATAGAACATCTGCCACAGGACACCATCAGTACTTTGGTAACTGGTTTTGCCCCCAAACTGCAACAGAAACCTACGAGGGTTGGAGAGCTCGCTTACAAACAGAAAAAGAATATAAAAAGAAAACATAAGCAATCAATAGTTATGTTCAAACTACCATTAGCCGATTTCTAAAGACACGGCTCACCATTCAATAGATTGTAATTAAAACCCTGCCAAGGTTACCGTTATTGATCAGCATTGAATCAAATGTAAAAATATGTGATTTTATATTTACACCTTACAATATCAAAATATTCTTACTTAACACAATTGTTTTGATAGTGCCGTCGTTTGCAAGAGTGATTATTTCGTTGTATAGTTACACCTCAATTTTTTCAGTGTGTTGTCCTTTTACTTGTGTACAGGACAGCTGCAAGATGACATCGTTTGAATACAGCTACCAGAATTCTAGACTTTCTAAATGCCAAGCACAATCATTCAGCTTGTTATGTTATTGTGTTAATTGATTCTTTTGATTCTTTGACCTTAGTAGCATTACTACATTAAAGTAAGAAAGAAAAAAAAAAGGAATTCTGATAGCTAGAATCAAACGACGTCAACGGCGTGAAATTAGCCTACTAGTGATAAGTGAGCTTCTCTGTAGAGAATGTAAGTATTTTTGAATAATATTGTTCAATTTTTGTCTCTAGAACAATCTAGCAAATATACAGTTATTTTTTCAGTGTTACTGTGGTTTGGAGGTGTCTTTGTTCATTATAACCTTCGCAGACTCTAAGCAAATCTTGTTGAACGGCTTAATATAAGGAATCCCCTCCGCCTTTGTAGAAATTTCATGCCCAGTCTCTTTTGTAGCTGAGATATTCCAGGAATGCACAGGGAATCCCCACTACCAGCAACTACCAACAGAGAAGATCGCGTGGGATTTTTTGCGACTAAACATTGCTTATCTTCGGTGCTTACGTTATTCAATCAAATCGCTTGCAGTTCCAAATTTGTTCCAAATTCGTTCCAAATTCGTTCCAAATTGGACTTCCATATTTGGAAAATCGATTGCGTGCTGTTTACAGCCTTCTGCCATGTTGGATTTTTGTAGCTTGTGAGTTTGAAATAGAGCGAGAAAGTGACGTAGTTATACTGTATTTTTCTTGCTGATCTGTTAGTCCTGTTTAGATCACCTGTTTTCCTAGCCAGATCCGAGTTTAGTTAGTTCATTCGCTGATATTTTCCCCGGGGAATTCGGAGGCTTTCTAGACCGTGTTCATGAATAAGTTATCGTTCTGCCCCATTGCTCGTGGTATCGACACTGTATCGAAGGTTGAGAAATAACACATTTAAGGTAGGTTTTTGAGCTTTTTACCTGTATTACAGAAGCAATAAACATTAGTTTAAGTAGTGAAAATCGATTCAAGGAAATCGTTGCAGTTATAGTTTCTATATTGAAGAATTTTCTTGCTTCACCCACATAAATAATTCATTCAGTTATTCTGCTCTGTTGATTTACAGGATTTATAGAGGTCATCATAAAGTCATTTTTACAAGACGTTTTTCGTGCTGTAACGCCAATTTTGGTAGGAATATTTTATATGTTTTGCATTAAGCCAAATGTGCCGGTCAGGACAGTCAAAGACAGCTCTGCAAAATATTTGTCTGAAAAGTATATGTGATTCTTTGTGCATGTTGTGTGACCTCTGCTGAAGTGTTGTACTTGTTTGTTCTTGTGTGGGTGCAATTACTAAAAAAGTAAAAACAAATTCCTGTGGTGTAATGGTTTCATACTGGACAGCTTTTGTTCAGAAATTCAGGTTCAACTCCTGATAGGTCTCTTATATATTACACCTATAGGTCTCTTATATATTGAAATAGTGTAACCATTTCAGGCCTCACCCATAGAACAGACGAGCCAAGCATGGGGGACAAAGTAACCGAAACGAACAGGATTATCAAGTCATTTGTAAGTGGCCGTGACTTAAGTTTTATTGACAACAGCAAAATAGGAAGCAGCATGCTGAACAGTAGTGGCCTGCACCTAAATCAGAAAGGTAGCGCAGCACTTGCTAAAAATATTTTGAATCATATTAGTAATTGTTATTGATTTAAAGAAGTCAACAGTTTTTTGCCTGAATGTGAACCAAATTGTTCTGATGATATGACCTCTGCCTTGAAAGTAAGGGGCTTCAAAATTGCGAGTATTAATGTTGCTAGTCTCCCGCTGCATATTGAAGAGCTTTGACTAATTATGGCTGATCAGTGTCTTGATCTGCTAGCTGTTAATGAGACTAGACTCGATTCTACAATAACTGACAACTTGGTTCATATTGATGGCTATTCAATCCTAAGAAAGGATCGAAACCGTAATGGCGGCGGCGTGTGCATTTATCTTCGATCGAATATTAATTATTGCCTTAGAAATGAAATAATTCCCAATAACGAGTTTGAAATGTTAAGTGTTGATATTAAAAAGCCTAATAGTAAAGCTTTTAACGTAACTGCGGCCTACAGGCCCCCTAGCTGTACGGTTGGCTTCTTTGAAGCTTTAGAAGCTATTGTTCGCAATATTGACATGGAATCTAAGGAACAAATTATCTTAGGCGATTTAAATTGCAATTATCTATCGGATAGAAATAACATGCACCTGTCTCAGTTGAAGCAATTAAGTTTGACCTATCAGTTTCAACAACTAATCAATGAACCTACTAGAATCACGCCAAATTCTGGTACACTTATTGATATAATTTTATCAAATGAACCCTCAAGGATTTTAAAATCAGGAGTGGTGCATAAGGGATTAAGTGACCATAGTATGGTCTATGCAGTACGTAAGTTTGCTATTTCATCTAAAAACACTCATAAGCATGTGACCACTCGTTCTTTTAAAAACTTTAATGCAAGTGCTTTCAGAGAAGACCTAAAGTCAGCGCCCTGGGATAGCCTAAGAAACTGCACTACTCCCGATGAAATGGTTGAAATCTGGGAAAATATGTTTTTAAAAATAGCTGACGTTCATGCGCCCATAAGAACGCGGCGAGTAAGAAATAAAAAATCCCCTTGGATTACTACTGATCTGAGGGAGCTGATAACAGGTCGAAACAGACTGAAAAGGCCGGCTATATTAACAAAACAGCCATCTATCTGGGATAAATATAGAAAAGAAAGAAATAGAATAAATAATGAGATTAAAATGGCAAAAGCGAATTATCATAAATCAGAAGTGGAACAAAATGTGGGTAACCCGAAGGAAATATGGAGGACAATCAATGAATTAACATATCGTAAGTGCACTAGTAACTCTTCAATAAGTGAACTAAAAAGTGGTGATAATTCCTTCACAAAACCCGCAGAAATGTGTGAGATTTTAAATGACCATTTTACATCTGTCAGTCCAAACCTAGCCTCCACACTGCCTAGTGGAAATACAAGTTTTGACTCTTACATAAAGCCTGTTTCCACGACTTTTAATTTACAACATACCTCTGCCACTGAAGTTTTAAAGTTATTAGGTAAATTATCTCCGAACAAGGCCACTGGCCTTGATAACATCTCATGTCGGCTTCTAAAAGAAGCTGGCCCAATTATTGCCACTTCTTTAACCTGTATCATAAACAAAACCAGGATCTTGTTTACTGTGGGTAATGTCGACCGAAATATCGGTCGATATAGTGGCGGTCGACACTCGGTCGACAGTCAGTCGATATAGCGGTCGAAAGTCGGTCGATAGTGGGTCGACACTCGGTCGAGACACGGCCGATAGTCGTTCCAGATGTGTCTCGGCCGATATAGCTTTTCGTTCACCGACACTTCGCCGACTTTTCGCCGACATTTCGCGGACACTTCCCCGACACTTCGCCGATACTTGGTCGATAGTTGGTCGATACTTGACCGATGTGTCGGTCAGTAATTGGTCGACACTCGGTCGATGGTCGGTCGACACTTAGCATTTCCTACATTTTCCTACATTTTTGCGGGACCACAGGAGCAGCAGATTTAACTTAGGCTGAGACAGGTTCTGTTTAACAGCTAAAACTCGATCGGTGATGATATAAACTGGAAAAAAAAGGTTATCATGTCCTTAGTTCCCAGTGCTCTTCGGTTCTCTTCATAGCGTAATCGCGCCTTGCATTGCCACATGTCCCTCATCGCATGATAACAGTAATTAATGACGTCTTTGCTTAAAAAAAAAGCCATTGGACTCACCTGATAAATTAACACACGACTAATATTCGAACGACAGTTGACCGATATACCACTGACAGTTGACGGATATACCACCAACAGTTCACCGATATACCACCGACAGTTGACTGATATACCACCGACAGTTGACCGATATATCACCAACAGTTGACCGATACATCACCGACATATGACCGATAGTAAGTCGAAGTGCGTCGACGAAATATCGACCGATACTCGGCCGATAGTCTATCTCACTATCGACCGACTATCGACCGACCATCGACCGACTATCGACCGACTATCAACCGACTATCGACTGACTATCGACCGACTGTCGACCGACTATCGACCAACTATTGACTGACTGTCGACCGCTATGTCGACCGATATCTCAGTCGACATTACCCACAGTAAACAAGATCCCAAAACCATAGATACTGGCCTCTTTCCTTCACAGTGGAAAATGGCTAAAGTATTTCCTTTGTATAAAAAGGATGATCGCGCAGATGCACAAAACTATAGACCAATATCTGTCTTGCCAGCCATTTCTAAGATTTGTGAAAGGGTAGTCTACGATCAACTATAGAGGTACTTAAATTCAAATGGCCTGTTGACAAAAAGCCAGTCTGGATTTCATTCCCTTCACTCTACAGTGACAGCGCTGTTACATTTAACAAATAATTGGTATCTTAACATTGACAAAGGCATGACCAATTTGATTTTGCTTCTCGATCTTGCCAAAGCCTTTGACACCGTTTCACATAATATTTTATTAAAAAAGCTTGAGCTCTATGGTCTGAAGGGTGTAACACTCGACTGGTTTTCATCGTACCTATCAAATAGGCAACAGCAGTGTGTAGTAGAGGGCTGTGTGTCTAAGCCCCAGTTGATAAGTTGTGGTGTTCCACAGGGTTCAATTTTAGGCCCTTTGTTGTTTTTAATTTATATCAATGATCTCCCTGGATGTCTTCTCCATACCAAAGCACACATGTATGCCGATGATACCACGATATATGCGTCCTCTGTATCCACTGCTGAACTATATGCCAAGGTAAATAATGACCTAACTCGCGTTAGGGACTGGCTTCTTGCAAATAAGTTAAGCTTAAATGTCACTAAAACGGAGTATATGTTCTTAACAACTACCTTAAAATTATCTAACTTAGGAAGAGACTTTCCAATTAAGATTGGCAACAATCATGTTAAACGAGTCCAAACAACAAAATATTTAGGAATTCACTTAGATGAAAATCTTAAATGGAACGAGCATGTTGACAAACTTTGTTCAAAAGTCAATCGATCCATCAGTGGTCTAAAACAGGCACGTGATTATGTACCATTAGATGTTCTAAATACTATTTACAAATCTCTTATCCAGCCTGTGTTCGACTACTGCGACGTTGTTTGGGACAATTTAGACCAGGGACTTGCCACTAGGATCCAGAAATTATAAAAATCGTGCTGCACGCATAATAACCTTTCAAGGTTATGACGTTCGTTCAGCACAAATACGAAAACAACTAAACTGGGAAGAGCTTGCCTCGAGGCGTCAAAGGCACTTAAGTCTATTAATGTATGATACAGTGAATGGAAATATACCTAGTTACTTAAGCGATCTTTTCTCGAATGTCTGTGAGAACAACCCTTATAAGTCTATGCTAAGAAATGCGGAATATAATGTTGTACTGGACCACGTTCCAAAAACAGAATATTATAAGGGGTCTTTCTCATACAGAGGAGGAATGCTGTGGAATTCTTTACCAAATGACATAAAAGCGTCCGAATCTAAAGCTATCTTTAAAAGAAAACTGGCTAGTAGGCAGGCAAACTGTTGACTGCATTTTACTATATTTTATTATTTGTACATATTTTTAGTGTAGTTGTACAGTATTTACTTCTGTTTCTATACGGCTTTCATGTAAAGAAGTTATGTAACTTATGAAATTACCGTATTCAAATAAAAGTGAATCAATCAATCAATCAATCACCTTTTGTGATCATGTTATGTGACTGTGAGAGTATGGTGTGGCTGACTAGGTCACATATATTAATTCTAAACTAATTTCAACAATACGCATTCATGAATCATGTCCTAGGTCAACATGAAGTGCAGTTTGGAGTGTTTCATGGTAAAACTTTTGTTTGGGTTTTAACCAATGCCCTGGGGTATGCTGGTTTCATAGTGGACAAAATTGTCAATATCGACAAAGAAAAAGAGACATGGGCACCTTTGAGTAAAAACAAATTTCTATTTAAGACATATGTTGAGAAATTTGAACAGGGACTTGAAGCTGTCCAAATGAAACAGAAAGAACGAGAGAAAACTGCCTCCGCAAAGACTGCAGCTGCTGTAACCCAATTACTGAACAAAAATGCCCCATCATCATTAGTAGTAAAAAGAGCTCTGACATCCAAGTCAGTTCGTCCTATTGTACGGGCAAATGTTTCATCTGCAAGAAGCAGTACTGCTACTGCCACAGATAAAAGAACCACTGCTACTGCCACTGCCACGGCAACTGTCATTACCACTACCACTGCCACTACCAATGTCACCGCAACTAAAAGCACCACAGTCACTTCAATGGATACCATGAGCTCTAATTCCTTTCCTGCTCACGAGGAATTAACAGATGCTGAACTGTTGGCGGCTGCTCAACCTATTGTCTTGTCCTATACTGAAGGTGTGCCCCAACTTGATAAAGTATTTCTAATATAATATTTTTATGGGGAGGTCATTATGAGGGTGGCTTTGAGGAAGGATAGACTGATAGACTGACTGACTGACTGACTGACTGAATGAATGAATGAATGAATGAATAAATGAATAAGAAACTCACTAAGTAACTAGCTTACTAACTAACTAAAAAATCATAAATAAATAAATACATACATACATAAGTAATCTGTTAAATAAATAAATATAGCTGAAATATTTTTATCAATTTAATTTTTAATTAATTAATTAAATAAATGATAGCTATAATAGTTATGTGTGTGCTAACAGATAATTATGTATATGAATTTTTTTTGCACCTGCAGAATACCCTTTGCCAGGTAGCTGGTGCAAATACTTGCCAGAGGTTGACCACCAGTGGATATCAAAAGCACTGGTCAAATGGTCTGCAACAGGCAAGCCAGAAATAGCCTACAGTCAGATAAATAAGTTGTGGTGGCATCCTCCTAAACCCCACCTTTCATCTCCCATTCCACCGAAAGTCGACAGATACTTTGGCAATAGACTTTTTCTGTGGCTACCAAAGAAACTTTGGAGATATCGTCTGATATGCCCAAATAGTACCTGCACTAACCACGAGCTGACATCCGCCAGCTTGTACCCAGTCATCCGCCGAGTACTAGATGTGGACAGTGTGTACCACCTGGTGTCTGAGTACCTGGAATGTTCAAGTTGCAGAAAGAAGGTAATTGCATGGAGTGCCCCTGTCCTGTCTCAACTAGACATGGCCCATCGCCTTCAATTTCCTGTAATACTCACATACAAGTATGCGTGTGATGTGCGGGTTATCAGAATGATGCGTTATAGAGGCATTGGTAATGGTTCCCATAAGCTGTACAAGGCGATCGTAGAGCAGCACAACGAGCGCTATTTGCAGCAATCAATTGCATACCTGACCCAGTGCAAGGCCTTTGCAGATGCAGGCGCTAGGGGCCTGGTAAATATACCTACAGTCAGCCAGCCACCCGCTTTGACTTCTGTTCCAAAATTCCAGTGGCTTCAAAGCGTCTATTGCCAGGATGTATTGCAGCGCGTGGACGAAGTCAAGGCTTCGATAACTTCCGTATTTGGCAAAATCCTCAAGATGGATTCTACCAAAAAGGTTAGAGCAATACACTTGTCTGATTTTGTCTGAGTCTACTTTGCTAATAAGGTATAACAATTAGATAATAGACGTAGGAATGTTTGCTAACCAACTGAGAAAAATCATTGGTTGTGACTATTTCAGGTGGCCAAAAAGCTATCTGGTTATGCATCTCGAACAGCCGAGTGGGTGACCAACGTAGGCAACGAACACGGGCAGGTCCTTGTTAGCGTCCTTACTGCCAAGGAAGGATCTGGGCTGAGCAAATTGGCCGGCGGTCTCATGAAGCGGTATAAGGATGCGAGCGTGGATCCTCCGGTCCTTCTCTACGTTGACAGGGACTGCTGCTCCGATAAGAGCAAAGCCTTTTTCGCAGAGTGGGATAATCTACTTATCCGACTCGATATTTATCATTTCATGCGTCGTATAGCCACTGGCTGCTCCACTGAGTCCCATCAGCTACACCAAACATTCATGGCTAGGCTATCACAATGCATTTTCCAATGGGACAGTAACGATCTCAAGCGTCTCAAATTGGCGAAGAAAAGGGAGATGGAGAGCCAAGGCATAAAGGAGCCAAGAGATAGAGATGTTCTCAGTAGAATAAACAGTCGCGAGTTCGCGCTTCACTGCCGCCGCACAACCCGTAGCACCGAGGACATTGTACGTAACATTACAAACCTTATAGAGTTTTTCGATGGTGAGCAGGGTCGTGATACGCTGGGTGTGCCTCTCTTCAATAGCAGGAGGATCTGGGAAGAATGGGAAAAGGCTAGAGAGCACGTCAACTGTATCCTTGACCCACCAGGCGTTCAGCTCTATACGGAGGTTGGCACAATCACCAAGGGGGGTGTTGAACTAAAGGTGTACCGGTGCGCACGCGGCTCAACCTCGCTTGAGTCCTTCCACCTGCACATCAATCACTTTATCCCAGGTAGGTTTCACTATCTATGTAAACGTTTGCAGTAGATTTCTAGAATATTAACATAGGAACATTATTTGATATTAAAAAATGTTAAAGGAATTGCACACGCTTTACCATTGGTCAGTTTCAGTGGAATTCCCGCGTGTTCATAACTCAACAATTAACTGCTCATATTAAATCGTTATTATAATATATTGCCGTATTGAGTTCACTGTTTATATCATGTTACGGGTTCACAGGCAATACAGCAAGCGACCTACACTTTGAAGCCTATCTCCTTGAGGGACTGATGAGGTGGAACCAGGACCGCTCAAGAGCGGCAGTATCCACCGTGAAGAAGCGAGAACCACCTCAGTCCTACTCAGTCCTTCTCCGCTACGTGGCAAACCAGCTGAGTGAGGAAGTGTTTGGGCAGTCTTTAGCACCGAGCTTTAAGGGACCCAATAAATACACTGGTATGTAGATCATCGATTTGTTTGCCTCTTTATACAGTTTATAGTTTGTATGGTTTCTTGATGTTATTGGCTTCTCGATTTCTCTATTGATTAATGTAGGTGAACTACTGGGAGTGGAATATCTATATGATCAAACGGGACAGGTCCTGCAGGTCATACAGGGCGACCCGACTGAGACTGACGACATCGGCGGTGATGCAAATTATGAGGACTCAGATGATGAAGGATTTGATGAGGCCCTTGCCTTTAACGATCCAACAATCGCTCCAACACAGTTTATCATCGACCAGCCAGCCCGTCAATCTACCACAAAACCCCGACAACACGGTAGGCATTTATTGTGTCCCTTTACAAGCAAAAATACCAGGCAGTAAACTTACTACTTATTTTTCCAGATTCTACTACTTAAAGTGCATCCTTCGCCTCTAACATGCCTTCTACAACACCCTTGTCTGCTTCTCGTGTTTCCATGGGGCTGAACACACCATCCAGACAAAGTGGTAAGTGCTTGTTGTAGCAGCAAATTTGTAATTGTGTTGATTGTATATTTTAGTTTTCCTGTACCCTAGACTTGTTCATGGAAGCCCCGTCGACTTCATCTGCTTCCCCGTCTCAACCAGGATCTTCCTGTGATGCCGCTGACGAGATCTCGGATGAATCTCGAGTAAGTACCTACCATACATAATAATAACTGATTAGCCCTTTGAAATTTACCGAAATAAATTTCCTTTTTTACTCTTTTTTTCACACAGGAATGCGTTGGTCCAGACAATATAGAAGGTTTCGGTGAGGTCCACGACTTGGCAAACTATCTTGTCTGTCTTCGTGATCAAGAAAGGCCCCTGGACAACGGCCAAGCAGACACAATTTTAAAACTGTGGGCTGCTTTGTCAGACTATGACAAGAGACCTACCGTATTTTCTCCACGCTTCTCAAGTACATCACCTCGAGGGAGGTTTAAAGCCTCTAAGTCAACCGTTGCCGCTGGAGTTGAAGCTACCCGCCGGTAATCATTATAGATTTACAAATTTGTTGTATTGTTAGAAAGACGTATTACTTCGACAATAATTGCTCTATTACGACCGAAGAATTATGGTTTCACTTTGCTTCAGGTGCTTTCTTGGTCAAAATGCTGGCCCTGCCCAGCGACCTGATTGCAACAGATATATGCAGGCTATCATCGACAAACTTTGTGCTGCCTATCCAGGAAACGTGGTCCAGAATGGGAATAGGGTGTTGCAGTGGACATTGATCTTGAGAGCTTACCAAAACATCAAAACCCTGGTAGTGCAGTGTTCAAAGGTGATGAGCGATACGGCGATCCAGCTGGTTGACATCAATCAGTCTACATTAACACAGTGGTACGTTAACTTAAACAATACGAACAAATATTTCAGTTCTTAGCTCCGCCGCTTATCTGCGCACACATTAAACTCCCACATTAAATCCCATCAGCTACGTATTCTTTAATCTATATTCACCAAATACGCATTAAAATCCACTTTTCTTTGGTTGAAAAGGTTTAAAAAACAATCCAAGGAGACCGAGCGACAAGTTTTGGAACAAGGGATCACTCTCCCAACCCTGTCTATGACAGCACCAGCTCCGTTGCCTGCCGCCATGGCCCGCCCACAAGAACTTCTTACTGGTACAAGTGAAGAGCACCAGTTCCATCTTCTTACAAATGCCGCTGGCGCTGCAAAAACAGCACGCAGACCACGAACTATCCTGCCCAATCAACCCACAACAGTGTTGCCGTCCTTCTCCCTTTCGGCAACGCCCTTTCCCCCTGGTGCAGTGCTATTCTCGCCACAATCAACAACAACACATGTTCCTCAACCCCAAGGTATACCAGCAGCCGAACCACAGGTACCGTCATCCACCATGTCCTACAGAAGAAAGCGGCTGCAAAAAGAGCTTGAAAAAAAAAAGAGTGCTAATCGTATGGCCCCCAAACAAATATAGCAACACGCAATAACATATGTATTAAGGCGTTTCTTGAAACGTCCGTTTACAGCATAGTTAAGTTATTATTCACTTCCACCGGAAGTTTTACTTACGCACACAACGTGTTATATATGCTGTTCTTTGCTAGTTGTATTCATTCCCTGAAGAAGTCTCAGTAAGAGACGAAACGCGTCGGAAATAAACGAAAAAGCTTACAACTACAAGAAGTCTTCCTTTGTGCTGCTCACTAGTCTTCGTTAAAAAAAAAAAAGTTAAAAAATTAAAAAATTAAAAAAAAAAAAACAACATACTGCCCATTATTTGACAGATTGTCAGACATTCGTGGAGGCTAGCAAACGACAACTGGTTCTGGCCCCAAAGTTTGATGAGGCACCAATCTCTTCCTACCCTTCCAAAAGCAGGCTGGCTTGTTACAGTTTACTGCAGGGATGTGCTGTCACAGGTTGAGGAAGTGAAGGCTTATATCACATCAACATTTGGCAGCGTACTAAAGATTGATTCCACAAAGAAGGTAAAATAATTATTATAAACAGGTAAATTTTATATCAATAGTAATCATTATATCTCAGACAAGCTTCCTTTGGTCACTTAATTATCATTTATATGTTTATATCTTTTTAGCTTCTGTAAGTCGTGAACCTCCATCTGTTATTGAAGAACATCCACATCGTGTGAGGTCTGCACATGCGTCTAATCACAGCCAAGGTCTGTGGTTTTATTATTGAATTTTACTCACAATTTTTATTATCATTTGATTCAAATCTACCAATCAGCGTATCGCAACCATTAGCAGTTCAAAACCACAACCCTGCCCTGCACAGGGATTTTTGTTTGGTCGCAATACGCTGATTGGTGGATTTGAACCGAAGCGCATACCTCAAATGCCTTTGGTTGAGATTTTTGCACCGGTGATGTTGAGAAAGCTGGCCTTGCAACTTCAGGATCGCTTTTCTGGAGAAATTTTGGAAGGATTGAGCTCTCATTCAGATGGAGCATGGATACATATCTAATGGATAGGGAGCTGGTATTTTCGAGGTAAGAAATTAAAAGGTTGGCATTTGTTCCAGCGTAAATTAGACTGGGTCACGTGCCGGCGGCTGATTGCTGCCTGCCTTGTCTCCTTCTTTAGTTCTAACCTCCGAGGTCAAATATTCATCTCGCAAAATAGCACTTAAAACAGCACGGGACGGCGAAAAAAACATGACACATGACTCAGTTAACATTTTCTTCAAACTGTTATTGAAAAATTTGCTTTAAATTCTGCATTTTGGAACAAATTATAGCCATCGTATTGTTCATATGTATTTGTTCTGTAAATAACAAAAGATCGTTGCTCAGATTTCAATCAACAACAGCCCCCACTAACAGAGGGTGGTCTGCCTGTGCTGGACCTTGTAATTTGCTGAAGTGCTTTCCAAAATGGCGGGCATGTGACTCTATTTTCACTTTTGAACGAAATGGGACCATTTTTTGGAGGATTTCCTCTGTAGGTACGTGCAAAACTATCTGCTTTTACCTGTTATTTACAATGAAACCAGAAAAATACAACTTTTTCTAAATGCAGAAAGTATTCGAGACAAGGAACGTGACTTGCTTCGAACCTGTTGGTTTATGCGGACGACTCCCTTCTACCGCAATGACACAACCTCGCAGCTTGAGCACTCAAAATAGGCTGACCTTTCGCGTTTTAGTCAGTAAAGACGTTGATTGATCACCTTAAATGAAAAAGTTGTGTGAGCAGTGCACTCAATACAGGCGCAGATCTAGTATAAATGCATGCTGACCGTTTTCCTCTTTTCAAACAGTTGTAAAAGCTTCTCAAACTAGCCCCATGACCTTATGACCTGCTGTTTTTTCCAATTTATTCCAAAACCTCTTCTGCAGTGGCACTGTTGCTTTCTGTGGTATTTAAGTCCAGTAAGGGCAATATAAATTACATTAGTTTTAGAATTTTGAAGTTGTGAATATTTCTTTATACATGTAGGCCATACTTTTGCAGTGATGTGAACGGAAGATTTATCTTTTAAAGTGACACAAAAAAAATTGTTTTCTTGTGATGTTCAAGTGGTCAAAGAGTTATCTTCTAACCCATCCTCTAAGTGGGAAAATGCTGTTTTATAGTTGATTTTTGTTAAGCATTCTGTTGCTGCTGAGTTTATTTTTCCGTGGGATGCCTGTGGCACTTCCACGGTTGTACCCAAAATTGCAAAGCCAACCAATAGGATTGCCTAAAATCTTTATCGATTATCTCTTCTTCCAAGCCGACCAGTCAGATTGTACAAAACTCTGTATCAATTTTTAATCGATTTGCTTCCTGGTGAACAATGCGATGCGTTTTGTTTGGCTGCCAAATTTGTCGCGCTTGAGTTTTCCCACTCGTGGGTTAGGATGGCTTGTTAACCAGCGAAATCCTTCGGGATAGTGGCAAGTCACGAAAAGGCGACCTAAGCCAAATTATTTCTTTCCTTCATGATTCTTTTTTGTTTAGGTCTAGCTTTTTCATAAGGTTTTAGTAGTGTCTGGTTGCGGGCCGTGATTTCCGATAGATTTTTCTATTCGGAGTTCGCCAGTTTTTGCCGAGCACAGCTAGAGTTCAGTTATTTTCTTTTCTTATCGAAAACACCTTGACGATGGGAGGTTAAATCGCGTAAATTTCATCTCGCACCCTTGACGACTGGCGGTGAAATCACGAAAATATTGTCCTTGTCGAATCATCGACGACTCGCTTTCCGCGTGGATTGGACTTCTGGATGGGACACGGATCAGGACCTTAGTAAACTTATTATACCTTGGAATCAGGGAAAATCATTGGAACTATGTTAACTTTGATACCTTGGAAACACATTGCAATTAATTTTTAACTGTATCAAGAGCATCTTGGAATATGAAACTTTCATCTTGGATTAAAACATTGGAACTTTATCGAACTTTGTAACCCTGGATTCGAACCTGGATAAAGCAAGCGGATGTTTTGTTTTGTTTTGTTCCATTAACCTAAAACTACAATGTTCATTTCTCTTTGAAAAAGTTCCCTGTGGCTACTTACTACCAAGATATGACGTATCTTTATACATATAGTTCCTGTTCAGGTTAATCAGAGAGCATTTTCCGCATGTTCTCCATTACCTGTTTCCGTTAACATTCCAATTTAAGTTACACGGGAAAACCTTGTTTTGATGCAAAATAACTTCTTTCTCTTATCCAAATCGTGCTATGAAAATAACTACATATCGATAGATCAAAACAAGATCAACTCCATCCTGCAACCAGTGACAACTATAAATTTAGCTTGTGTAGAAGGTGTCGAAAGGGGTAGGGGATAGGGAGGAAGCAAAAAGGGGATGTGGATTGGGGAGAAATATTAGCCTGTCACGCAGGCGACTATAAATTCAGTCATAAGCACATTAAACCAGCCCATACAGGTAAGCTACTCATCGATGGTCATAACATGACACATCTTTCCGGTTTCCCTAATTTTTCCAAATTCAGATGGAACACCATTATTCTTCCATAGACCAACCCATCCCACGGAAACGACTCTAGGCGTCTTGTGTGAATTTAATACTGCTTTTTTCATATTTTTTTCTCAGCATAGATTTCCATTTTAGCCATTTTCAAGGAAATATAAATTGTTTTTGCATTGCCCTTAAGGGTTGGGCTTTTTCCATATATTTTAAACCCCAGGATGGGTATTAATCTTTTGCCACCACTGAGCATTTCAGCTTTCCAAGGAATATATAAGGAATACCTGGGGATCGATTATGTTATGTACTGGGCAAATTTCAGGTTAATTTTGATTTAACCTCGGTTGATTCTCAATTTGATTTGTTTCCTGTCCCTTTAGAGAAGACAAACAAATTTGACCGATGGATGATTATGGAAATTTGACAACTGTTTCTGTGTTGATGTTAGTGTTCATTTTTCAAGTTAAACTTACTTGAACGTGCCTCCATAAACATTTTTTAGAGGAAAGGATTGTTCTTATTGTCATCAATGCTTTCAAAGAAAGAGATTGTGAGTTTGGGGTTGATCAAAGCTAAAAAATATTAATCAGTCTTGACTAAAGACATTTGATGTTTTGAGTCTTGCTTTCTCTTAAAATAAACTTGTTTCAGTGGTACGTAAAATGTGTATGATAAATCAGGGAAAGGTTACCGCTGCTAATAAAGTCGTCTGACGTACTTTTTGGTAAATATTCTGGAAACTGAAGTTGTTTTGATCAAACTACATAAATGTTGTGGCATAGCTAAGGTTTCCTGTAAAAGGGGGCAATTTGCTTCTCAGTAATAAGCAAATTACATCCTTTTGCCTCAATTTCAGCCTATATTTTAACCATGACGTATGGTATTTGTTTAAGGTAGATTTTTTACAGTTAGTCTGTTTGATTTAATACTGTCAATCCTTCTATTATCTATTTGTAGTTACTCCCTCTACTGGTCCCAGTTCGACCATGACAGCTGCACCCCCTATATCAGATACTCCAGAGGTTAGATATATAAAATTATTTATTATTAGAATTTATATTGTTATTGGTTCTAAAGGTTATATCTGGTTGAACTAAGTCGTACACAACTGTTTGATACTATCATTTTTCTTTTACATCTACCCTTTTTACAGAAAATTGCTCTTCCCAAAGCTTGGCAAGAGACCTTACCAATTGAGCAACAACGTTGGATGAGCAAAGCACTGTACCAGTTCAACCCTTCGACTGGCAAGTCCGAGATAAAGAAAGATCTCAGGATGTGGTGGTTCCCACCAGAGCCTGTCCATATCTGCAACCACCCACCAGGTTCACCTGACACTTACTTTTTAGAACCCTTTTTTCTCTGGGCACCACAGAGAATTTGGGGCCTTGATCTGCACTGCACCGAGGAGTGTAAAGCAAATCAAGCTAAACAGAATGTGAAGGTACAATTACATACAAGACTTGGGTTTTTCAAAGTAATCTTTATTTGTATTAACATTTGTTACTCATATTTATATACAGTTTTAAATGATATTTTTAGTATAATATTATTGTCTTGTCCTTTACTAATACAAATGTAAATATTACCTGGTGCGGACATGAATAAAGCTTTCATTTATGCATTGGGGATAGCATTGTAATGTTCAGTAATACATCTTTACTCTTCCTAATCATGCATATTACACTTTTTTTCCAATTAAGTATCATTTTTTTCAGCTGTCCCTTACACAATCAGGGTTATACAAAACAGTATGGAGAGTGTTGGACATCGACCGATGGTACTTCATGAGTACAGATTACCTAGAATGTAAGTTTTGCAAAAAAAATTTGCTGCCTGGTCCAGTGTGGTACTTGGTCAACTGTGCCTGGGCCATCGGAGCTACTTTCCAGCACACCAGTACCTCGACCTGACTACTCTTGGTTCCTACTCACATACAGGTACCAGTAAAACACAAAGTTGTTAATTTATTATAACAATTCAGATCACCAGCAATAAGGTGAGATGACATGAAAAAAAATCCCACTTGCCTTTTGCTCGAAAATGACAATACCAAATTCATTTATGCATTATTTAATAATGGCTTAATCAAATGACTTGTCCAGAAATTTGTTTTCCTATTTTTTTGTATTCAGATACTCTTGTGATTTGCGAGTTGTTGGCCTGTTAAGACAGAGGACCCTCGGGAACTCTTCCACTAACGTATGTAATCAAGTCGGGGAGCAGCATAGTGAATTTTACATGAAAAGGCTGTTGAGGTTTTTATAAACTAGGGAGTCATTCCATGTCAAAGTTGCAAGTGGCTTATCCACTATTGCTGCTCCCAACAAAGAATTACCACCAATCACACCGGTGCCTAAAGGACCTTGGTTTCTTGCCTTTTATGTGAGGGATGTCTTGAGCAGGCTAGACGAAGCTACCTTTGGCTCAGTTCTTAAAATGGACTCAGCAAAGACGGTAAAGCTTCATGAGAATTTTTTCATTTTTCAATTGTAAATAATTATTATTATAGTGGACTCCTCTTATAAAACAGTGAAATTTGATGGGGAGGGTACTAGTAACTTGGAACCTAAAACTATGTCAGCACAGTAATTAAAGTTTGTTGATTAAGTAATAAAAACCTTGCAGAGAGAAAGAATATTAAATGGAATAATGACTATTAAATAATATTTTTTGGAAATGCATGTACACTGTACTGTATCTACACTAGCATATTTTGGGCACTTTCATTTTCTGTGTATGCATTGCAGTGTTATATTTATCAAAATGTTTTAAGAATCGTTCTTCTTGCACAATTTTGCAGGTCACTAAAAAGCTTGGAGGAAATACTGCTGGGACAGCTTCTTGGGCCAGAAATGTGGGCAATGAGCATGGTCACGTACTTTCATCTGTCTTGACAGATTGGGAAGGTGATGGTCTTGGCGACATGGTGACTGGCTTGGTAGAGAGATACAGGAAGTCCAATGTACCTCCACCAAAACTTCTGTATGTGGATCGAGATTGCTGTTCTACAAAGTTAAAGAGCCATTTCCATGAGTTGAGCAATCTGGTCATACGTCTCGATGTATGGCATTTTATGAGACGGTTTGCTGCTGGTTGCTGTTCAGAATCCCATGCCCTGTATGCTACCTTTATGTCTCGACTATCTGCATGTGTGTTTGAGTGGGATACCAAAGACCTTCAAAGATTATATGCAGCCAAAAGGGGTCAACTCTCTGCCAGGGGGGTGTGGAGAAAACGGAAAGAAGATGTTGCTATGCATATAACCAAGGAAGAATTGGCCTTTCACTCCAAACGACGCATACGGGGAGTGGAGGAAACAACTCGTCTCATCGAAGATCTAATTGACTCGTTTTCTTCTGACGAAGGGAAGGATACCATGAGTATACCTCTGCTGAACAAAACATCAATCCAGCAGATATGGTAGGCGCAGAAACAGCACATTTTGTGCATACAGGACGTAGATGACCCTTCCATTCAAGTGTACACCCAGACTGGTACATTAAAGAAGGGTGGTGTTGAGCTCCCCATCTACAGGTGGCCCGAGGGTCAACATCATTGGAGTCATTCCATTAACACATTGATCGCTTCATTTCAGGTAAAAAACACACAAAATCCTTTACTTATAAAACAATAATGTCCTCATCCTCCTTAAGGATCACCTATGTTAACAAAAAATGTTGACTTAAGAGATATGAAGAGATGTGTAAGGTACATTCCAACTACTATCTGTGTTTCTGAAAAGATTGTACTGAAACAGATAGTTGTGTTATTTAATGGTCTAAGACCATCTTATAAAATGGTAACATCTTTCTTCTGGCACTCCATTTAAATACTTAAATTTTTTACCTGTAGGTACAACAGCCAATGATATCCACTTCCAGTGCTATCTACTTGAGGGCATTGTACGCTGGAATGAAGACAGGGCTTCGGCGGCCATGATAGATGGGGGTGAAAATTCACCAACAAGCAGCTACTCTTCCTCCCTAAAGTACGAAATCAACCGCTTGACTAAAATGGTGTATGGTGAAGAGCAGTAAAAGAACTTTGACCATCCTGGCAAGTACACAGGTAATGTGGGTTAACTGTTTATCTTAATCATGTTTTGCATGGAGTTTGGTAGCAGATAAATACATGTAGTGCTGTGTCTACTAAGTGTATCTCATGTATGAGCAATCTATAGGCCGCTGATTTCCACCTTCATTTGGAAGGTTGCAGTTCCTAATAACCTCATAAAACTCAAATACCGATTTGAATTGTTCTTGTTATTAGCAAATTAGGTGAGAAAATGGGGGTAGAATATCTTTACAGCCAGACAGGGAAGACTTGGTCTTCAGATGTCAGTCGTCTTGATCCAGATGAACCTGATGAACTGACTGATGAGTTGACTGATGACTCCCTAGATGAAGGTTTTGCAGAGAGTGAAGAGGTGGATCCCACTGTTAGTGACCTACATGTAGAGCCATCTCCTACAGATCAGCAACCCTCAAGTGCAACCACTGGAATTTTACACAATTGAAATTAATGCTAATCTGTGATTATTTGAGTTACAAGACAGTCTTTCCCTTGAAATCTTTGTTTTAGTTCGGGCATTTTATATATTGTTTTGGTTCTTCTTCTTTCCAGCTCAGTCATCAAGCCAAGAAGACAGCTCCACTAGAAATGAAGAACCACCAACAACTGATGTACACGTTCCTTCCGATTCTGATGACAGTTCTGATACTGAGTTGCAGGTAAGAATACATGTTGTATGAGTCAGAAATTATTTTTAGCCTGGCCAATAGTGACTTAATTATATCTACAAAATCATTCTTGCCCCCGCAGGGATTTCGCCTCTGGGCGAAATCCCGAGGAGGCACCCTAGTAACTCGCGCGTATATTAAGGACAGTACTTACAGTTCAAATATACAGTCGGTATAGTAGAAAAAATCTCGATTTGCTCGAACAGGGGCCGCGAGGAATCGGTAGGTAATGATGACGTTTCTATTGTTTGCGCCCGCAAGTACGAAATGGTTAGGATGATGTAAAGACAGAAAATCCCGAAGGGACCGCTCAGGTAGATTTTGTGACATTTATTGTGCAGTCATACTTCGATACTCTTTTGCGTTACGCAGTGACATTCTGTGGAGCAGTTGTTTTGAAAGTTATGGACCAAAAGACACTCGTTAAGCGCAGATGAGGTTATAAGGTGCGTTTAACTGTGTATATATAAACACTTGGAGAGTTTGCCAGACACGAGTTCACAAATCTTTGATTTATATTGGAAACCTTGCCAGACACTCTTTCTCTCTCTTTGACCGGAATAAGACTCAGCCCCAAACAAGCAAGACGAGTGAACAACGGCTAGCTTATCACTAGCAGATTGATGGACAATTACAGAATTTTGCCGACAATCAAATTATGTGCTGACTTTTTCCCTGTTGACAGATGTCCTTCCGTTATGAAGTTCCAAAAAAAACTAGAATGCGCGAGCGTGAATCGATCAAACGTCCTTTCAATTTCTAATGCTTACTTTCCAGCAAATAAAATGAACTGAATGTAAAAAGTGAAAGAGAAATAGCGAAAAATTCAACTTGTGCGTAAATCTTTTCTTATGGTTTAGAATAAACTGTTCTCGAAACTGAGAATGTTTTGATCAAAGCTGTGTAAATCGAGCTGAAACTGTGCATGGTACCTTGTGTTTCCTGTATTTATCTCACCTATTGTATGGAATATGTGTGAAAATCTTCATTATGAATCGGTATATTTCAAAGAGCTACACAACCCGCATATACAGAACGGGGCAGCTGTAGTGTCAACTATTACTAGTTATAGCTTCTGTGTTTTCTAATCTCTGCTGTTTGCTGTAGGAGACAGTTGGTCCTCTTGGGATTCTTGGTTGGGAGCAGATCCAGCAGCTTGCCAATGCACTCTTTGATCTACGGGATTGCACTGCCCTAACAGAAGCCCAAGTGATCCACCTGATAAGGGTGTAGAGTTTACTCCCTACTGCGCTCAAGGAGGCAAAAGCCATGTACCCTCCTCGTTACCTGCCGTAGATTCATGCAGAAGAAAGCAAGTGCAACTCATACGCAGACAGTGACGCCCGGAACAGTCAGTCTTAGAAGGTGAACATGGTGGATAGTTTTCAACTTCTAACAAATGATTTAAAGGGAAAAATATTAACACTGAAAATAAACAATTCAGATTTCTCAAAGAGTTTTTTTTCATATCTATAAATACAGGACAGAGGGAAATACTTTTAGTCAAATTTGCGCTGAGACTTTTTTGTATCATTACTATACTTTTTGGGAGGGGATAAGGCTAGAATAGGGGGCATGGAGCTGTGAGTAACTTGTCAACTAAAACGCGTAATATTGCCCACACTACATGTAGCTAGCTCATTGCTAAAAGTAAAAATCACCTTCTCTTTCCATTTTATAGCCCTCTCTTTTAAATGCTGACAAGAGTTTGAATAAATGTTTTTCAGGGCAATGGTTGGTGGAAACTCTGGTCCTGCCACTCATGTAGATGCTAGCCCTCTGGTGGAGGCCATTTGTGTCAAATTAGAGGCAACATATCATTCTCCACTGAGGCGTAATGGCAAAAGTGTTTCTAGGTGGAGACTCATCTTAGACAAGTACCATAACATCAGGAACCTTGTCACATTGCATGACCGTCTCATGAACGCAACCAACATTCAATTATACGAGGTGAACCAGACTACTCTTCTGACGTGGTAACTAGCAAAATGTTCAATTTATATAATATGATAATCAATGACAGGATGAGAATTTTTCATGCTTGGCAGGTACAACACAGTTCCCTTCAAAACCCCTTCTCTTCAATTCAAAATGCTTGACAGTGGACCAAATTTACATTTACACAACAAGAATACCAAGAATAATAATACAGTGTTTGTTAATATTATTTTGTCTGCAGGTTTAACAAGAGACAGAAAACCATAGAAAACAGGGTTCTGATCCAGTCCCTCCCACCCACTGCACCGGTTGAGTTTGCTGAGCCACTTCCTCCTGCACGGTCACTTTTGTCCAAGCCACCAACCTATCCAGCTCGAACGCCAAATGACTTTAAATCTGTTCCAAATCTACCAACTGAAAGACCTAGAGGCATACAAAGAGTTGTACCTCCAGCTGAAGGGGCAGTACTTGTATATAACAGTCCCATTGTTATATCAGTGCCACGTACCACACTTTACAACCAGCGTAAAAGGGCAGTTGAAGCAGAAACGCCTATAAGTACTGAAACTGCAAGCAAAGGGAAGTACCAGAGGTCAACTACTTTCAACGTCTGCTGACAGTGCCACCTGCCTAAAACGAAGACATTTGGTCACAGTCGCCATGTTGGCAGATTTGGACTAGAAACCTTTTGTCCTTCAGTAGAGGGGAAACGGTATCCAAGTGTGGATGCCTGGCTCCAGGAAAAGCGAAGAGAAAATCCAAAAAAAGAAAAAGTAATTCTACATGACAGAATTTTTAGTCTTATCTATGATTTTTGTTTTGCAAATTACATTATACCTAAAGTAGTTATGCGTTCGGTATTGTTTACATGATACCACCACAAAATGTCGTACCGGCGCGAGTCACCGGGGGGAGAATTTCACTTCGGTACGAAATATCGCAACGGTATCATGCGTAATGTTTGCGATTTTGACTCTCACGTGTATTTTATCAAAATGAAGGGTACCTTCAAATAACGAGATATGAAATGACCCAGTCATCATGTAAACGCGATACGAAATAAAAAAGTCATGCCGGTATAAAACTCGCGCGGATGCAAGTTTTCTCATGTAAACACTCCCCTAAGCCTAATAAAACCCCTTAGGAAGATGAATAAGCCCGGGGCATATAAGCGGTAGTTTACATGTCCCCTCTAAGTAAGAAATACACTATTTTCCCAAGCAGACGAATATGATGAACAAATAATGTTCACAGTCTATGGTCTAAATTCTTCTTTGAGTCTAGTTCCTGACCACTTCTCGTGGACTTTCTAGGGTTAACAGGAGTCGAGGTCAGCACAGGACTGTGGATTCTAAGTCTGAGTAAGCGATCTGGAACTGCACTGTGCACCCGCTTTGCTCCCTCGGGTGTTTCCGGTACAGGAATCAGGTTGCACCAGGAGCCTCAGCTTGGTGTTTCTATTGCGTAAGACGGTGGGGTTCCACCTTTGCACGAAAAAGCGTTTGGTTGGCGATAACCGTGGGGAAGGGTGAGAGGTTCTTTGTGCAGTGGCGCCTGTCAAATTTGCTATTTCTTCTGACCTTTTCCTTCTTTCGGAACTGGTCCAAGTAATACCAACAAGAGTCTAGCTGCGTTGTGACGGTAGGGACAGTAGTTTGGAGACCCCCCCACTCCCCAATCAACAATAAGGACCTTACGAAATTACGACGGCAACGGGAACCTAAAAAAAGTAAAAGGTTTAATTAGCAAAACAACAACTCTGCACGTGCATCACGCTTTTTTGTACATTTCTTTGCTGTCCCTTCACAACTACGACGTGAAATGACCAAATTTTAAGTTTACTTGAGAGCGGGAACGGCAAGGCGATAAATTCTACCATCTTTGTCTGAATTCGGGCGCGGTCCCCTCTCTTCAGCTCCAATCAAAATTCACTTCTTTTTAATAACAGGGTGAATTGGGATAATCGTGAAAAAGTTTAAAAGGATGCGAAGACTATTTTTCAGCGACGTTTTCATGGACGTTGTGGGATCGTAAGGTCCCTAATTCCGCGGTTGTGACACAGTACGTTTTGCAAGCCCTCTATTTGGGGGAGTCGCGAAAAGTGAAGTGAAAGCAACAGGAGAAAGTATCTCTTCCCTCTCCATAAATTGAGCGCTTTCACGCAGGTTTTTATTCACAAGTGGGAATTTCCTCTGACCACGCCGAGTTCAGAGAGATAGGCGATGAGTTCCTCGGTGACTTGCTTTGCTGTTGGCAGAGGTCAATGGTTTCAAATCTCGTACAAGTCCCTTAAAGATCACCATGAAATAACCTGAGCTTGAAATGGTAAAGGATTCTTCTACCAGGTAAATTATCTTCAGTGGAAAAACGTTACTCGCTTGACAAATATTCGCGGAGATGAAAAACAAGGTAAACTTTGATGCTGCCTAGGCGAAGTGGAAAAATTAGCTTTCGGATCTATTGCTTGCAGAATAACATTTCCGATTTCTAGGTTTTGCAAACAAGAATCGTTTATAATTATCAAACACGTTCTTCAATAAAAAGTGTAGGACAGCCCTTAACACTTAAGAAATCGTAGTAATACAGGCAACAACGCACTGAAAACACTTGGCAGGATGTTAGCCTTATCATTAAAGATTATTATTATTCATTCAAAATATTTCTCCGTTTCTGATTGGCTAAAAGCACACGTATAATTCACCATAACCAGCTACCATTGACCAAATTTGGAAGAATTTTGCGATTAATCAACCGATGACGTCAAAAGTGCAGCACAGTTGCAGGTTAATGCACTGTTAACCGAGAAGACCAGGGAAGAGGTTGAGTTGTTTTGGTTGTGAAAAGAACTGATGGCGGAACAGTTGGGGAAAACATGTTACTCATTTCACGACGAACTATTGTCTAAAAACATAACAAGAAGACAACTCTACAGACAGCATCTGCTATTTGGAGTATATTTGCAGACCTGAACAGCCCTTTATCTTCTCAACATCCACTATCGAGGTGAAAATAACATCGACGAAGGTAAGAATGTTTTAGCTTGTTTTTGAACTGAGAATTATTTTGAATGAATAATAAAGCAATTAATAAATTCGGCTTTCATAGGATAGGAAGAATTATGCAGATCTCGGAGGGTGTTATCGAAGGCCTCGGTGGATAACACCCTCCGATATCTGCATAATCCTTCATATCCTACTCAGCCTAATTTATTAATTGCTACATTTTGTTTATTTGTTTATTAGAAGAGCATTCCAAGACTGAAGGAGTTAGCACTGTCCTAGTAGTATCATTGTAATAAAGCTGATCAATAAACAAACATACGAAGGAAAGAAATACACAAGAAGAAATAGGTCTACTTTTTGCTGAATTTATTTTTACAGGCAAATTAACTTAATCAATTTCTTTATCGGTCATTGATACTGGCTTTATTAGTGCATCTTAATCTAAAAAAGGAGAAAAAGATGAGTTGGTTAGAACAACAAGGGGCAAGTTTAAATTTGGTAATACAATTGTTGGGTAGAATGCACGGGTCGCACACAAATGCAAGGCGATGAAAGTGGCTAATTTCAATGCAGACTTCAAACGAAGAGAACATCGCAGTGCAAGACGCGACTTAAGTAGTTGCGAAAAGAAAGCTTATATTTTCAGTTCGCAACAGCATAAGTTGCGTCTTTTACTAGAATGATCCTTTCGTCATCTATTTGTTAATTCGGTGGTTGAAATGTATGTATTCATCATTTCAATGCAGGTTATTAAGTTTGGTGAGTTTCTTAACCCTCCGACGTACACGCAAATTCATACCACCACCGTGGTATAAGGGAGGGGCTGCCTCGTACCCAGACGTCTCTCTCTCGATGAAAATGTGCGCGCAAAGGAAGGCGGGAAGGAGACAACGGGCGAGACGTCGCTTCGTCTGCCGTTTGTACCCTTCCCATGGTCCCTTGCGGTTCATTACCATTCGCTCGCAATTACCTTGCGAAAAACGAAGCGCCTGATGAGAAGGAGGCTGAGGGAGGGGGTGGGGGTGGTGGATGGAACCCCTCCCCGAAGTTTTTGGCATGTTGCAGTATTTCGAAACGATTTTACCTTTAGTGGAAAGCCTTTGATCTTCTTAACAAGATGAGGTATATTTTATGGGTGGTGGCGCTGCTGGGGGCCTGTGACGTCACCAACAACGGTCGCCATCTTGGCCGCAATCTTGGACTTTGCCAAGAATTAAAAATCAGGTTAAAACCGCGAGAAATAGTAATTTTTTGTGCTTTACGTGAAAAATAACACATAAATAAGCACTTTGGGTGATTTTAGCCACAAGATTTACTTTTATTGTTGAAAGAAGTTGAAAAAACATGTATTTATGCCTAAAAATGGCTTGACCACCAACCACTTATGACGTCATATCTCGTAACCATAGCAGCTGACCATCACTGAACTTGTCTCAAAAAGTGTGCGAGGGATTAACGAACAGCTACCGAAAACGTCAGGTGCTGATGTTTTATCCTCTTAGAAAAAACTCAGAAAAACCTTACGGGGGGTTGGCATCCCTCCCCCCCTTGTACGTCCGAGGGTTGATCGTTCCCAAACTACCAAAAAACTCACCAAACTTAATAAGAAAAAAAGAGGGTATGTTTCTTTTCACCGATGGTCTACAAATAATCAGTAAGTATAGTATGTAGATCATGAACATATCACGGCGGGATAAGGGCCAAGCAATGTTAAGAAAACGAGACCAAATTTAATGCCTCTTCACATTAGCCCGGTTGAACGGGCTGGTCTGCTTTCTGAGACCAATTTCCAATCCCCCTGGGTTCATAAGAGGATTTTGAGCCCGGTGTAAGAGATGAGAAAAGGTCGAAGATCCTGGGGACAAGTTCTGGCGCGAACTTTAAAAACAAAGCAAACATGGCGAAAAAAAAATTGTAACTTTTGCGCCTATCATAGCTTTTGCAACTGTTAAAGCTGTATCGCTGAAGTTAAATGAGATACTTATGATGTGAAAAATACATCAGGCTTGGTAAAATGATGCCATTTGGGTCGTCAGAGTTCATCTCGGTTTCAGCCCGCCTATCAGATATACATGTACTTGTGCTGTATCCCATTACAATATTTGAAAGCTAACCGTTTTCAATTCAGTGCTTAACCCTAATCACTGTAGATCAGTGTTTCACTCTTTAGTATGTTTTCTCCATAACACGCGCTCTGCAGGTTTGTTTTGCTTTTCAACGGTTCTACAAGGTTAGTGGGGTTCTAATCCAGTATCGTTACGTCAAGAGAAGAATGTGTTGTGTAAACCTCTTAAGGTGTCCAAACTGGCTTCACCTGATGTTATCTAGCGCTAACCTCTCATAAACCAAGCAGATATTTCGTATATGAACTAGGGGAAATCGGTCCCGGTACCCAGGCCAGCCCTGTCAACAACAGAGATCATATGAAGAAGCTCCTTAATCTCGAGGAGGACCCAGTTCGAAAGGCCACCCCTTCCTCTTGGACCTAAACCGAGGCCCACGGACGCTCTTTCACTTTAAGAACATTCACCTTTTCCCACCATCCAGCCATTAACAGGTGTCGGTTTCTACAAAACAGAGACATAAACGTCAGTACTCTATCGAGTGCAGTACTTCTGGTAAGTAAAGATTCATAAAACGAACAGTTGATGGCAAAAAAGGGATGGCATAACCAACACTCCATAAAGCGCACCACATATAGTAAAGACTACTTGTCTGGTTAGAAAGATCTTGAATATTACGAATTATATATCTTAAATTTGTTTTTTTATTTTATTTTACCAAAGTAGATCATGTGATGCAAATTTAAAAGAAACAGTTCGCGAGGGTGACATTATTCGTTTACTTTGATCTGCCAACTGAACAAACTAGACATTCATTGTGTTAAGGGCGTTTGCTGTTATTGCTAGAAGTGCTATAACTTAGAGTTAGTGACCTAGAAACGCCAATTGCAATCATCTGTATATCAGTAGTAGTAAATTAGTTAACAGAGGGAGTGATCTGTACAAAACGTAAATATCGATAGAATTAAAACATGAGTAACATGGTAGGAACCAGTTACTCCTTTTTTCAAGAATCTCATTGAGGAGTGCAGGAATACATTAACACCGATGTTAAAACAAAACAAGTGTAGTGGTGGTGGTGGTGGTGGAGGGAAAACAATAGAAACGTAGAGATGCAAAAAGGGAGGAAGGAAAATGAAGAAAGATCGTTTTTGATGGCAGAAAGAGATAGTTTGCCTTCGTGCTCATTAAATATGCACGATTGTGCGTCAAGAATCAGTGAACCGAAAATGAAAGCGACAGGATATAGAATGTGCATAATTACGTTTATGAGGCTAAGGATTCTGAGTCACGGGTGGCTTCATACCTAAATATGGGTATGGCTGACATAATTTGAAATAAACTATGTCATCATCTATCTAAAAATAGCTAAAAACCTGTCAAACCTGCATGCTAAACAAGTTAAATACGGACAACGCTACGGGAGTATAAGGTTTCAATTGCATAAAGAATAACTCTTGGAATACAAAAGATGGCAGATAATGAGATTACTGCTAAATTTATTCATGAGATGTTATTCTTGACATAAAGACAAAAGGCTATGACGTCATCGGTGTTTATGTATTCCTGCCCAGAATAAGAGTAACCGGACCCCACCATACTACTAACATGATCATTACGACAAGTGCCGTCTGTAAAAGAATTTCAGAGAGAATTGTTCCGTACCTTTACAGCCGTAGACTTCCACCCTCATGGATATGTGACCATACCAGGCTGTCGGGCGGAAACGGATGTAGCGTGCTCCACTGATTGGGTTGATTAGTGAGTGGAAAACAACAGAGTCCCGGTCGGCATTTCCAGTAAACTCCTAAATCAACAAGATGCAATTGCTGGTTTGCACGTAACGTCAAGGCAGCCACGTTGAATAACAAGAACAAAAGCATTTCTGTCTTCTGAGAGCTTAACTCTATTTTCATGTAAATTCTTTAAGAAAAAAATTCTATTTTATTGTCCTCTAACATGGCCGCCTTGTCACGTGGTTGCAAACCAAGAATAGTTGAGATCTTTCAGAGGCAGGTATCGTTAACGGGACTTTGCCAAGGCCGTCTATTGCATTAAATGAATATTTTCAATACCGTCAACGCGTCTTTATTCGCTAAGGAACTCAACTTGGACAATTAAATTTACCTCGTAAGGCATTTTATCAAATTCTACAAACAACAGAAATGAACTTTGAAAAACTGTTAGGCTAACGAGTTTTACAAAACGCCGATTTAAATCGTTTTTAGTTGTGATCCATATTTCGGTACCTTCTTTAATATTTGCTGTGTTATTTGTGCCTCAGGTTCTTTTAACGTTTTGCGATGTCATTTTTTTCTTTCACTCAATTTGGTGGCAGCTCTCACTTTTAAATTTTGATAAATTTCGTAACACTGCTCCGTTAATTAAAAAGTAAGTACTATCTAAGAGTGCACAGTGGCTTAAGTTTTGCCTTGAAACCGCTAAGAATGATATGCAATGATAGGGAATATCACCTTTTCACCCACTTCAGTATAGTATTGAAAGTTTACACCATCGACGCTGTACTGCAGTTTGTACTTGGTCACCCATTGTGAGTAAGCATTTCTGCCTTGTGTTGACACAGCGGTTACTTTAGTTATTTGATCAAGTAAGTCAATCTGCAGCCACTGGTCGAGATTATTTTGTTTAGCTGACCATGCTCCTTGTTTGCCAGAACCTGCCAAAAAGAAGAGTCTGCCCTGGATGGCAGCATGGTTGGAATCCCATTCTGAAGAGGCACTGATTTGCCTGTCATAGATGTCACCACTTTTCATGCCAAGAGCTTGTTTACATTCTGCAGGAACAGGTAAAAGTACTGTCATTTTATTACGTTCACATGCACTATATGTCTTGTAGCAAACGAGGATTAGGTAGTGTGATAGAATGTTTACATTTGGAATTGCGGTTGCAGATGAGTGTCACCAAAGTAGGGAAGTTTGTACCATTTAATAAGTCAAAGCAATGAGGTTTATCAAGGTAATGGGTTTGACAGAGCGAGGTTCTGTGTCTATTAAGACCATTATCTTTAATGAATTTGTAGCTGTTTTAATAAATTAAACCGAGTGAAATCTGAGAACGTTCTTGGTATTAAACAATTCCCTTAACGAACTGAACACAACACAACATTTTTTTAAATTTGAAATAGCTCTTTTGGGGGGCAAAGAACGGCTACTAATCATGAATATTGTCCGTTCCATCTAAAAACATGTGTCCTAAACAAACGACGGGCTCTGAAAACAGAAGTCCAGAGTCCATGACGTATTTCAGTTTTCTGAACTTGACCCAAACTACCAAAAAACGAGTATCTTTCTGCTTCATGTTCGTGCACAAGTCTCTCGCTGGCGGGTTTAGGTCGGGTTCTCCTGACGTCGAAGGCAATTACAGTTAATTACAATTTTTTTACGGCGTGGGGGGGAGGAGCGACCAAAGAAATAGATTATCTACCTTTAAATAAAATACAAACAAGACTAAAAGCAGTAACTGACCCACTATAACAAAATAGCAAAATATAAGATTCATCCACTAGACTAAGAGACTTAACAACGAGAACCTTTTGTACCTAAACAGCCATAGACTTCCGCTCTCATGGAAATATGACGATACCAAGCTGTTGGGCGGAAACGAATGTAGCGTGCCTTAATTGGATTGCTCAGTGAATGAAAAACAATAGTATCCTGGTCTGAGTTGCCAGTAAACTCCTAGATCATCAAGATAAAAATAGTGCAGAATTGGTAACCGCAAGGCAATAAATTAGCACGTGTTATATCTGAATTTTAATTTGGAAATAGCGGTAACGACTTACCAGGCAAAACAGGGGCGCATCCAAATGGGTGAGAAATCGAGAATCGTTTGAGCAGGCCTTGACAAATTAGCCCTAATGTATGGACCGACGTGTTCAGTTGATAATGTCATGGTAGCACGGCTTCTGCTATGGTAACCAGGCTGCAGAAGCATGGCGGTTAAATGGTGGTGAATGAACGGAGTTCAAGCGCTTAAAGAGCACTTTCCCCCATTAATTCGGGTATCATGTATGCCAAGTCATTGAATACCAAATGGTTGAAAAATAAAGTTATTGGACAAATCTATCAGAGGTAGTACTTTAAAAAAGAAAGAAAAGAAAAGAAAAACGAAAAGAAAATCCATAGCTCACGGTAAAAACCCATACAGAAAAAAATAGCAATTGAGTCATGCTACAGTGTGTCTATACCCGTACCGTAAATTTCCGAAAATAAGCCCCGAGGCTTATATTTTTCAAAGGCCCTTTTTGAGGGGCTTATTTTTGGAAGGGCTTAAATTCGGAGGGGCTTATCTACGGAGGGAAATTTGGATTTCGAAATCGATTGGGCTAGCCTTATAGTTGGAAGTAAATTTACCGTTTTTGCTTTGTTTTACTTTGTATTTGAAGGCAATTTTCCAAGTACAAGCCGCCGGGGGGCTTATATTTGGAGGGGCAATTTAACGGAGGGTTTTTTGTGTTACCGGTTTGGGGGGCTTATATTTGGAGGGGCTTGTACATGGAGGGGCTTATTGTCGGAATTTTACGATATGTTAGCCAAGCGGGAAATTCGGATATTAAACAGTTACTGAGGCAATTAAACAGAGCTCCAAGTGGGTAAAAATGCGAATAAAAGTTATTGTGATTGAAATGGAGAGGCCATTGAAGTCTACCCAAATGATATCCTCTAAAAATCTTTCCGGAGACCTGAGAGGTAAACCATAGTACCTTTTCAGCGCCTTGTTCCACGTAATACTGAAAATTTGTCCCGTCGACACTGTACTGCATTTTGTACTTGGTTACCCACTGGGAGTGAGCATTTCTGCCTTGTGTTGCCAGACCAGTTACATCAGTGTTTGGATCACCTAAATCAATCTGCAGCCACTGATTGACGTCGTTGAGTTTGGATGACCACCCTCCTCGTTTTCCGGAACCAGCCTTAAAGTTTAATCTTCCCTGGATGGCGGCATGATTATTATCCCATTGTGAAGAGGCACTGATTTGTCCATCAGAGATGACATAGCTTTCCATACCAAGCGGATCTTTGCATGCTTTAAGTCAACATAAAGAATACGTATTTAAATTTAAGAAAAGATGTCGATGCTATAGAGAAAACGATTTAGTCGGATTAACGGTAAAATAACTGAAATGCAAAAAGGAACGTCTTAAGTCCATAGTAATCAAGTAAAGTTGTTTGAAACCATAATGACATCTGTTGTTACCTTACGTGAAAGCAAAAACAAAAGGAAAAGCGAGTACAGTCTGTACAGTCGAACCTCCACTAACCACCACCTTACCAGAACGTCGACTTTTTTAGGACACCCCATACGTACCCACGTTTTTATATAGACGCCAGAAGACTCTGAGGACGCGCGACACCGAACTAGACGAGGGAGGGACTATATTCTCCCTCGCGCGTTTTCCTCGTTGGTTTGCACACGCGACAATCTAGAGGGACTGCGAGCAGTCCATTTTTATGATGTCGTTTGGGATCTAAAACAATGTTTAACGGTGTTTAAGGATACCATGAAAGAGAAATAATAAATCATTTACAAAACAGGAAACGTTAAACCAATCAATTGAAGTCCAACTTCTCTTAACTGGCATCACTATATACGAACACCTCTCTATAGCTGACAGTCGTCTTGATCCCAAAGATAGAGAAAAAATGTCAAACGTCATGCATCCATCACCCCTTTAGTGCGAACACTTGGATCTAGCAGTCCCTTTGGTGGCCGTATTAGGGAGGTTTGGCTGTATATTAAACAAGTTTACACTTACCAACACTTTGGCTGTCTACTACAGTGAAGCACACCAAAAGGAACTGGCAAACTGTAAGGATAATCATTTTTTACCTATGGAGAAAAAATGCTTTTATGCAGTAATTTCAGAGTAAAATATTAAGTTTGTAGCAATGAAATTTGCTCATCCTCGCTGTAAGAACCTGTTAAACTCACGCGTGACTGATAAAAAAAAAAGAAGAAAGCAAAGAAGTCAAAACAATAGAACCTAGAAAAGCAACAGGTGAGAAACATAAAAAGAAGTTTACAGGTTCTTACACCGAAATTACATTAACGTACCTTGTTGCTTGCTTTGAGATGAACGAGAGCATCGAACAACGAAGAAATTGTTTTAAGTAGACGATCATAATGCAAGAAAATAACTCATTATTAATGTTAATACTTTATTTATTTATTCAGCTTGGCTTCATAGTAGAGAAAATTTCACCCTGGAAATTAGAAGTATAATGAATACAAAGGACATAAATTGTTTTGCTTTGTTTTTATTTTCTCTGCATAAAACCTAACAAGTAGCTTGACCGGTTCGTCTCCATAATACCACACATACCTGTCTCATGTGTTAACTGACATTTCGTAAACTTGTTTTGGATATTTTTTCTTACGCAGTGAAAGTCACGGATATTTAAACCAAAATAAACAAGAATTTTAATAACTTGAATGTTTGTTTTCTGCATAAAATTCTTGAGAGAACAGAGACATCATGAATGAATGACTCAGTGAAATGTTGCACAGTTTTTCAATAGCAAAGTTTCTTCGTAAAACTTGAAAGCGTGAAAAGATTAAAGGGTTTGAGTGGTATTTTAAATTTCATTTGCATATTTTGGCTGCAGGTGTATTAACTTAGAGTTTTAAATAATTATATGTTTCCAAATAATTAGTAAGAAAGTCTTGATACAATTACCAATGCAAGGACCGTTTCCCATGAATGCGTGGTTTCATTTAATTCGTAAATTGGAATAAAAGTCCTGACATTAAAAATCAAGTACAAAATCTTATTAAAATCTTTTTCAAATATTAAACACTTTTTAAAATATTTCCATTAATGTAACTATGAGATATTTTAACTTTCAAGTGCTTTTAGTAATAAAATAACTTATTCAAAGCCTTGGTTGCTACTTTCAAGGCCTAGTTGCGCCGTTACATCATCATGCAAGGTTGCAAACTAATGAGAGAGTATCCTAACGATGTAGAGGTCCATCGAAAGAAGACAATTTGAGTGCTTTTGAACATTATTTGTCGTTTACTTCTTGTAAATTTGAAAATGATGCAATACGATATTGTGTTTTATGCTTACGGAGGTATTTTTCCGCCTGCAGGTATGGAAAAGGGCATCAAATATGTCCAAAATCAGTCGAGCGTAATGCTACTTTCGAGCATAATTTTAGGTATAATGCTGTTGTTTTGAGGGTGACGCTCTAAAGCATACTGCTCAAATTTTCGAGCATAATGTATCTGACCCTAAGACTCATTATTGAGGCCATACTACAATAGCGTTCGACTACATTCAAGACTGTACTTCTTAGTCCGCCGAGCCTGACAAGAAAAACCAATCACCAGATGTACGCTTTTTTTTCTTTTACAAAGTGGGAGCCGATGTCCTTAAACTTCATACTTTTTTACGCAATAAGCATAGGCGTACGGGCCGGGGGGGCGAGGGGGGCTGCAGCCCCCCCAAATTTTGGGCAACTCAGATTTTTTGGGCAGCAAGAGAAAATTTGGGCAAAGCCAACTTTTAAAGACGTTTCATGTTTTTTTATGAGTATTTTGGAGAGATAAATATTTTCTATTTTAACCTGAAGTCGGCGTAACAATCAAGTTACATTCACTCGAGACAATGGTTGCCAAGCACGTGATGAGTTTCTGTTTATAAGGGAAGGGTTTTTTTTTTGTATCGTTGGGCACTGGGCTGCAATGGGCTATTTCCAATCGGGAATTGATTAGGATGAACTTCCGCCTAACTTTCTAGGATCATCTTCGCTCGTAGACCAGTGTATGGCAGATAGGATCAGCGATTAATCTGAAAGTGAAGAAGTGGCTGACTAATTCTCACTTTGAATTACGAGATGAATCTTAATGTTTTTTAAAAAATCTATCAAGTGCTTCAAATTATTCACTAATTTGTTAAAGTAGACCGAAATGTTTACAAAACCGCTAACAAGAGCGCCATGATACATACTAATGAAATCCTTCTTTGTAGGAATTTTGAAATATCACTCATGATATATGCCAAATATCACTACAAATCATGCTATTACCTATACAATGTACAAATAACTCACACACATTTTTAAAAAGATTGAACCTACTATGAGGTGAAATTGCATGTCAAAAGCGCTTCGTTTTCTACAGATAGCGGCTAAACAACAAGATTTTCCTTGTTTTACTGTATTTCTAACGATAAAAACTTTATCCCAAACTATCCCGATAACGCTCTTACAGACTCCGTTTTAACTTCACAAACACCGAGGCGACTATTGGAGGAAAAAGCTCCCGAGAACGATTTCATATTGAGAAATAATGCTGCAAGTATAATAGGTAATGGCGTCATTTCGTTGCTATGACAACTCCGATGTCATTGCAACCCTGATCATGACAAATTTTCATCTTTATCTAACACAACTGTGGCGGCAATTTTTCCAAATGTTTGTCTATGGCAACGTATAGTTTATGCTCAAACTTGGCAGGTATATATTGACCCTGAAAAACTGTATTGCGGCACTTTCGTATGCCAGTACGGCCTATGTTTTTGCATCGTATGGCCCTTGTGTCTTCTCGACTGTTTTGTAAAAATTTGGGCAACTTGCAAGAATTTTTTGGGCAAATGGTTTACCGCCCCCCCTGGCCGAAAATTGCCCGTACGCCTATGCGCTTAAGTGGGCCCCACTGTTCAAAGAAAGTCGCGTCTAGTGAAAAATGCTATTACTATTTTGGATAGAAATTTCTGATATCGGCTTTTGATGATATGGTATGTATGCCAAATAAACTTTAGAAAAATAGTTGCAGGAGAAGTCCGCAAATATAAAGTCATTCCGAATGCAGCTGTGAAGTTGTCTTAGAATTTAAAAAACAAATTGCTCTGAGATAGAAACAGCAACCAATTCCAATTTTCGGAACGAGTGTTGCATGCTCCTGGGCCTGCTTAACTTATCATGAAAAGCAACAGGGGCACCCAACGGCAATTTTCGGAAAAACATCTGTTCGGAAGGCTATTTGAGACCTAGAATTTTCGGAACATTTGTTGTAAAATTTCTTGCTTGCCTACCCATCCTAGGATTTTCGGACATCTAAAAAATGGTATAATTGCCTATTTTAAACGGATTTTTACCCTAAAAAGGTCACCTAGAATTTTTGGGAGCCTTTTTTCTGGCTAAAATTTTCGAAAAGGTAAGTTTTGATCCCTATAATTTTCGGATCACTTGACTTTCAGCTAGCAAATCCGAACAGATGAAAAATTTTTAGGGGGATAAAAATATGCCTATATCTACCGTTTAAATACTACAATACGTTTAACAATTCTATGTTTAAGTGGTTTCGAACTATATCCTGGTTGGGTGCCCCTGAAGCAATCCGATCGGCATTCGTGCCATTGTTTAAAACGTACTATTTAGTTTTGTAAACACTGTTGATTCCTTCAAACCTTTCTCTGCAGTCGAGTGATTTATTCTTCCTCATTTTTGAAATATCCTTCAGCAGTTTTGGTTAAAAACCCCACTACATTCATTTCAATATAATTAAATGTATGTGCGCTGTCTCCAATTAAAAAATACGCATGGCTATGGAACGTGCATAGGCGGCAGTTCTGTGAGGAAAAGTCCATTTTACAGTTACAAGCTATTGACAAGTTTTATTGCAACGTCCATGAGGAATACAAGAACAGCTTTCCCTCTAAACAGGTCAAAATGTCATCAAAAGACCCTTCTTTTATGTCGCCTTGTTAAAACATCTTCTGTCTAAAAGGAACAAGCTACTGAGGGAAGGGATGGTATAGGAGGCTGGTTTCTTTCAACCGAGAATAACCGAGCTTATGAAAGAGAATCAGTTCAATCTGACCAAGGTTAACAAGCAAACACATGACATGGGCAGCAAATCTTGGTGGAAAGTGGTAGATAAATTAACTGGACGTGTTGAATCAAGTATGAGTCTCTCATCTCTATACCGCATGAACGACATTAACACTCACTTTCAGTCAATCAACACGGACCCAGATTATGTCGAACCTACACAGTTCGAGATTAAGGAGCTTCGTAAAGTTCCTGTGATTCATGAAATATCGATCTTCAAGGCATTGTCGCATGTGAAAAAGACTGCCGGTAACCCAGGTGGCTTGCCTTTTTGGTTTTGGAGGAGTATGCCTTGGAACTCATACATGTGATAACAGATACTTTGAATGTTTCCTTAGTCACCCATCAATTCCATAAGATTTGGAAGACTGCAAAGGTGCGACCTTTTCCTAAGGACACCAATAGTTCTGCTTTAGACCAGCTTAGACCAATATCAGCCACTGACATTATAATGAGCCTTTCTGAAAGAAAGATTAATCCTGGATTTCGAATTGAGGAAACAGCACCTTCCTGCTTTCATCAATCAGATCGGTTTGCCTATAAGAAGGATTGTGGAACCGAGACTGCCCTGTTATATAATCATCACTTTTGAATGAGATGGCTTGATGGCCATTCCAACTTTGTAAGAGTTCTGTCTTTTGACTTCTCAAAAGCCTTTGACTCAGTTTCCCATGGAATAGTAACTGATAAACTTAAGAAAGTGCCTGATATTAACTCTTATATTGTTAATTGGGTTATTGACTTTTTAAAAGGTCGTCAGCAAAGAGTATGGGTAGGCAAAGTCATTGCTCTATTCTTGGCTGTCAATCGCGGTGTACCCCAAGGCACTGTTGTGGGGCCTGTTCTTCTAACCATTATGGTTAATGATACAAGTCCCACCTCCCAGGGTACCTTGATGACTAAGTACGCTGATGACATTATGTGTAGTATACCAGTTGGGCCTAGTGATAGTGCCTCTGAGGAGGTGGAAAATATTAAAGTCTGGGCAGAGGAGAATTTGATGAAACTTACTCCAAGTAAGACCAAGCAACTGGTCATAAAAGAAAGAACAACCTTGCCCCTTCCTAAACCAATTGTTACCATTAAACGTGTGTTATATCTGAAGTTTCTAGGAGTGACATTTCAGGATATTCCTACCAACTAGGATAAGCATTTTGATGATTTGATGGAAATAGCTCTAAAGCGTGTGTAAAAGTAATGGTTATAGTGTATCTGACCTAGATTACCTCTTTAATTGCCTCATTAAGTCACTGTTCACTTACTGTATCAGAGTTTTGGGTGTTGCAGCTTATACCAAATACCTTAGTGAAATTGATGGGCTATTAAGAAGGGCCTTTCGTTTCGGGTATATTCAACATGAAACATCGATCCAACAGGTTATTGAAGACAGGGATTTGATGGTCTGGAAAAGTATGTGGGTACTCCCTCGCATCCCCTGCAGGATCTTTTCCCCCCACTTAAGAACAGGGCTCCAAGCTGTAGGTCGCATCCTTACCAGGTCCCATGTGTTAATACTGAGAGGTTTAAGAAATGCTTTATAAATAGATGTCTCTTTGCTTTTATATAGATTGTAATTTAGTATTTTCTCGTCTTAGACAGTTTTTATCCTCACTTTATAATAGAACTTGTAAGTTTTAACGTTTGTTTAAAACCTTGAATAAAGACCTTTATTATTATTATTATTATTATTATTATCAAGTGGAAAGGAGGCTGAAGCTGACCTTGTTTTGATACAACCCTTCCTCCTTTATCATGTTAATCATGTTGTTCTTATGCAAACTAGTATTTTTCATCATATTTTCATACGAAAATGGAGGAAGGAGGTTTTTATCAAAGTAAGATCACATCAGCCTCACGTAAACTTCGAGGCTGGGGTACTAAGCCCATAGCTGTAAAATGGTCTATTGGCAAGTCAGCAGGGGGGAAAAACCGCAATGAAGCCAATGCCTTTGCGAACCAAATTATATCACAATTCAAAATAACATTCTCAAAAAAAATTACCACCCGTGTATAATTGTATAACTCTGTACAAATTTCGCGATTTATTTCTTTAATGGCTGGGTAGTATTTTTCTTGGTCACTGATGGTTATTAGCAGGCTCTCTCGCTTAAAATTTTGCATTTCAAGTACTCTCGCGTTTCGGCAGTAAATGACATAGCCACCAGGACTTTTAGAGATAAAAAACAACAACAACTAAGCCGATTCTTTTTTCCGATTACATTGACGTGAATAACAGAGACAGAGCCGAGGAGCGAGATATTAAAAACAAAGGAGACCAATTTCGTTGGACGAATAGCATGAAAATCTTATAACGGCGGTGAGAAATTGGGAAATGCTAGTGGCCATCGAGGTGAAAGATGAGTGGCAGCTCCGGGGGGGGGACTCCGCATATGAAAGGGGTAGGGATGCTCGTCGGAAATTTTGAATTAAACCCTAGAGGAGACCTATCTGGGCGTGGCCCAATCTTTTTTTGTCCCCTAAAAGAGACCACGTTACAGGTTATATTTTTATATTTTTTCGCGTGCAACCCTAAACGAGACCTTCACTGCTAAATATGATGGCGTTTTGCCCAGAACACGCTAAGTGAGACCAAAATCCGAAATTTACACCCCTAAGCGAGACGACGAGCATCCCCACCACTCCCCGGGGTGGCGGCAAACACATTCAGGAAACGGGAACAGGAACAAATACAACATTTCCTCCACAAACCGTGTAACTAGGAAGTTTCTGAAAGTTCCACGTTGTAGTCGTACAAAACAACGGCAAAGAAATATACAAAAAAAAGTGTGCTGCACTTATAAATTTGTCTTTTTGCTAATTAGACCTACTGATTCTTTGGAGGGCTGTTTTCGTTTCCGTCGCCGCTTATTAGCATTACTCGATTTTATTGTTTGTTTGAGTAAACTGTAGATATTAACGAGAGCTTCGCTTTTAGTCCTGGCTGAATCTATATATTATATTTTGTTTTGCTACACACACATTCGTAGGCATAGACATCATGGTCGTTCGTCCTCCTGTCAGGGGTGTGAATTCTCCTTTTGCACATCTCCCATAATGCACCTCATTTGCCCCCTAAAATTGTCATTCACAGCGATAAATTTGTAATAAAGGTGTAATGAAGGTGTAATTGTAATAAAGGTAACGACGACTTTAATGAAATCTCAGTAAATGGTGCTATTGTAGGACGTACTTACGTACTTCAGTAGTATAGTACTGACAGGGGATAAGACGGCAAAACCGTCCTCAAAACGCATTTTAATAAGGGACTGTGCAATAATTGTCAGGGGGGGGCTGAAAAACTAGAGTTATCTAGCAAAAACTTAGACAGTACCCCCCAACAACAACAGCGTTCACCTATTCCTACCATCCAGATTCCTGCACCCCCCCTCCCTGCTCCCCACCAAAAAAGGATAATTTGGTTTCTTTTATACTTCTTCAGTTCTCTATACTTTAAAAGTGAATTTTTTTTATAAATGTAATCCAATCGCGATGCCCCAAATCCCTTTTTCCACTTGGAAACCTTTCCATTCGATCTGTATAAGAAGAGTAGTTCACTGGATGCAGCTCGTTATCTGTCGCTTGAGGCGGCAACAATAAGGTTCATTTGAAAGTTGTAGCCATCGACGCTTTTACAAGATCCGAGTTAAACCCACTTTAAAACCCGTGTGCTTTAAGATCTTGTGATAATGTCGATTTTACAATTTTCAAATGAACTAAAATTTTACAATCTTCAAATGAACGTTAACTACGCTGCGCAGGGATTTTAATCTCTACTTACACAAGGCAATAATAAAGTGTCGAGTAGAAAGTGTTGTGAAATTAGTTATAAATGTCTGTTCCTAAAAGGCTACGCTTGTCAAAACTGTTTGGGGTGAGTGGTGCAAAACTAAAACAATAAGATACCAAAATTTGGGTGACAGTTTCTGGGAGTCAATAGAAGACACGTAACGCTCTTCACGTAACGCTTTTCACGGACTTTTCCTCATTATGAGCAGATGCTGATGATTGTCATGAATCTAATTGATAAAAGACGACTGAGTTCTACCTCCGACTTTCTCCAGTAAAAATAAAAACAGTCAAGGAGAATTTGAGAAATGGATTAATCTAAAAAACTTTGCCTTACGTTATACTGGGTCGTGATTTAAAATGTCGTAAAACTATCCTACCTGGTTATCAAACTATACTTTAACATCAAAAAAGCAAGGACAACAGTGCAGAAACTTTTAAATGCTTGGTTTTTTTTTAACCCAACTATACCTACGTCATAACACGTATAACACTTTAATAATATATTGAACAACCTGCTCTGTGTTTTGTTAAGTGATCCTTTTCCTGCGGAGGAAAGAATGTTTAAAAAAACGGCAACAACAAAAACACAAAACACAGAAAAACATGATTAAGATTTTGTTACTTCCTATTTCATATTATTTCTTGGTTTCTTTTATAATACGTCTCTGTTCCATCCAGGAACTATTTCCTAAAAAAAATATGAAGGTAGAATAAGTGGGCGCGAAATGTATAATCAAATTACATGGTTCGCGTTAAATAAGAAATAGACAGTGGCCAAGATCTTCGCAATTTTCTCGTCTCAGAAAAGTTAACATTAGGTAACATCGGCTGAAGCCGGATTGTTTCTTCCAGTAAAATTACATGAACAACATATTTAAAGTCCAACTTTACTGTGCAATATAAAATTAAAGACTGGGAACTGGGATGCATTGAACCCAAGTCATTTGCTTCATAACCTAGATTCATATCGACTGCACCATCGTGGACACATTTACTTACTTGCCGTATCCCATCACATTATTTGAAAGGTAACCGTTTTCAATTCAGTGCTTAACCCTAATCACTGCAGATCACTGTTTAAATCTTTAGTATGTTTGTCCACAACTAGGGCTCTGCAGTTTTTTTTATTAAGCAGTTTTACAAAGTTAGTACCGAAAGTTAGTGGGGTTCTGGTCCAGTACCGTTACTTCTTCTCCTATTAAGGTGTCCAATCTGACTTCACACGATGTTATCTAATGCTAACCCTTCAGGAACCGAGCTGAAATTTCTCATATGTATGAACAAGACGAAATCGGTCCCGGACCCGGGGGAGGGGAGGGGGGGAGGGTAGCCCTGTCAATAACCGAGATAATATGAAGAGGTCCTTAATCTCCAGGGGGATCCATGGAGAAGGCCACCCCTTCCTTTTGGACCTAACCGGTGGCCCACGGCCGCTCTTTCATTTTAAGAATATTCACCTTTCCCCACCGTTGTTATCCAGCCATCAACAGTTGTCGGTTTCTACAAAAACAGAGACATTAATGTCAGTAATCCGTTGAGTGCAGTACTTCTGGTAAGTGGAGATTCACAAAACGGACATGTCAAAAAAGGGGATGACGTAACTAATCCTCCATAGTGAAGACTCCGTGTCTAGTTAGAAAGATCGAGAATTTTTAATACGAATTATATACCTTAAGTTTGTTTGTTTCATTTTACCGAAGTAGGTCATGTCATGGTCGTAAGGACCAAGACGAAATCTGAAAGAAACAGTCCGCGATTGTGACATTATTCGTGTCCTTTGACCTGCTAACCGAACAAACTAGACATTCATTGTGTTAGTGGCGTTCGCTGTTATTGCTGGAAGTGCAATAACTTAGAGTTAGTGACCTAGAAACACCAATTACAATCATTTGTATATCAGTAGGAAGAAACTTAGTTATCAGAGGGACTGAATACAAGTATAGAGATGAAGCAAGCTGCACAGATTTCAAAAGTTTGCTAAAAATATAGGTATTAGTATTTGTCGTTCACAAATTCATTTATAGCGGCCTTCAACCCGTGTGCATAATGGTAAAGATTTTTTGCCTCGCTAGTGATCTCTAGAAAACGTTTATATCTCCTTAAACAATAGAAACAAAACATGAGTAATATGGTAGGAACCGGTTACTCTTTTGTTTGGGCTGGAATCTCAGGAAAGAGGACAGAAATACATTAACACCGATGTCAAAAGAAAAGAAATGCGGTGGTTGTGGTGGTGGAGGGAAAACAATAGAAAAGTAGAGATGCAAAAAGTGAGAGGAGAAAATGAAGAAAGATCGTTTTTGGTGGCAGAAAGAGATAGTTTGCCTTCGTGCTCAATAAATATGCACAATTTGTGCGCCAAGAATCAGTGAACCGGAACTTTAACAATCGTGAGACAATGAAAGCGGCAGGAAATAGAATTTGCATATATTACGTTAAGGCTAAGGATTCTAAGTCACGGGTCGCTTCATACCCAAATAAGGGCATGACGGACATAATTTGAAATTAACTATGACATCATCTATCTAAAAATAACTAAAAACCTGTCTAACCTGCATAACAAGTTAAAACCGGACAACGCTACGGGAGTCTAAGGCCCGGTTGAGACGCCGATCTATTCATGAGCCGAACCTGTTACATTGACTTAAGTACATGAAATATTCGGCGTCTGAATCAATTAGGAACGCCTATTTCTATGTGGACCGGCTCAGCCGTTCTTCACGCGTAGCTTGGCCGGGAATAGGGAGTTTAAGATACGGAGACTACGGACTACGAACTACGGCTGGACGAGCGTTGTCGTTTGTTTGTAGCACTGGATTGAGTCGTGCAAATATAGAACGTTAAGATTCCACTACAGACGGCAGACTACGAGAGAAGAGGCGGAGAGGGAAACAACACGCAAAAATTTTCTTGTTTTCACCACAGTTCACAAAAATGCAAGTCAGTTTTGCATGTGATCTTATCTTTAGAACAATGAACAAATTCTTCCATACTTGAAGGTATAAGTCGATTCGCGTACAAGTTGATTCGCCTACAACTTTACTCCTTGTTCCATCACCGTAGCTCGGGTGAAATTGGTAAACAAAGTTTTGGTTGCACAGGTTTTATTTTTTTCGCCCATGAATACTTATGTAAAATATTAAAGAAATAGACAGAAATAGTAATAGCTCATTTATTAGATTTAGAAGATGGACTTCTCCGACTACTGATCTGATGTAGTTTGAAGTATTGAAATGCCCAGTTTCGATTGTCTCGAAGATGTTTACATCATTTTCACTCAGCAAATGCGATACAAAAACTCGCATAAACAAAGGTCACACAAGTAGAAAGACACACTAATCAGTTCGAACAAACATTGAAACTTTTCAAGTGTGAAGAGAAAGTAAATTACCTGCATGATTTCTCTTCTCCTCGGCCATCAATCGGAATTCTGCGTATAAACAGCTAAGCTTCTTTAAATATGAGCTTGGCTAGATAAAAATGTAGTCACAACGGTGGATTAAAAGCGTAAATCTGAGCAGAAATTAGACACAACTTACATATTTCGCTTCCCTCTCACTTAAAGCAGGCAAATTGAACCTTTTTTACGAAAAGACGAGATTCTTGAATTGCCGAGACGGCAAAATACGAGCAAAATGTTCTCCGTAGTCCCGACTACGCGAAACAGCTCAACAACTCACCGTAGCCGCAGGACTACGCGGGAAAAATGAACAGTCACGTGGTTTTGATCATGCGCAGTAGCATGTTTATTCGTAGCCGTAGTCCGTAGTCGGAGTATCTTAAACTCCCTAATTTCGACTGTGGAACGACTTTGGAACGGCTTTGATTCAAACGCCGAACTTTTCACGAACCGAATTTAATGCATAAATTATGATAATGTATTTTGCAAGCAGTTTGATAAAAGTGAGCATTTTTCTCCTTTTAAATTTAGTGCAGCTGGAATTAAGAGCGGCGTCTGAATCAATTCAGGCGGTCTTAATAGTTTGGGTCGGCCTTAATTCGAATTAGGTTCGGCTCATGAGAAGTTCGTTGTCTGAACCGGGCCTAGGGTTTTAATTGTGTTAAGAATAACTCTTGGAGTACAAAAGATGGGAGATAATTAGATTCCTGCCAGTTTTACTCGTGAGATGTTATTCTTGAGATAAAGAAAAAAGCCTATGACGTCATCGGTGTTATTGTATTCCTGCCCAGAATAAGAGTAACCGGACCCCACCGTACTACTAACATGATCATTACGACAAGTGCCATCTGTAAAAGAATTTCAGAGAGAATTGTTCGGTACCTTTACAGCCGTAGACTTCCACTCTCATGGATATGTGACCATACGAGGCTGTCGGGCGGAAACGGATGTAGCGTGCCCCAGTGATTGGGTTGATTAGTGAGTGGAAAACAACAGAGTCCCGGTCGGCATTTCCAGTAAACTCCTAAATCAACACGATGCAAATTGCTGGTTTGCACATCACGTCACTGGGCCATGTTGGATGGCAAGAACAAAAGCATTTCTCTCCTCTGGGAACTTAACTCTATTTTCAGGTGAATTCTTAAAAAAAAATTCTATTGTATCGTCATCTGACATGGCCGCCTTGTCACGTGGTTGCAAACCAAGAATAGTTGAGGTCTTTCAGAGGCAGGTATCATTAAAGGGACTTTGCCAAGGCTGTCTATTGCACTGAATGAATATTGTCGATGTCGTCAACGCGTCTTTATTCGCAAAGGAATTCAACTTTAAATTTACTTCGTAAAGCATTTTATCAAAATCTACAAAAAACAGAAATGAACTGTTAGGCTAACGAGTTTTCAAAAACCCCAGTTGCAATCCTTTTAAGTTTTGATACTTTTCGGTGCCTTCTTTACTATTTGCTGTGTTATTTGTGCCTCAGGTTCTTTTAATGTTTTGCGATGTCATTTTTGTGTTTCACTCAATTTGGTGGCAGCTCTCACTTTTAAAGTTTGATAAATTTCGTGACACAGCTCCGTTAATTAAAAAATAAGTAGTGTATAAGAGTGAGCAGTGGCTTAAGTTTTGCCTTGAAACCCCTGAGAATGATAATTGTACAATGATAGGGAATATCACCTTTTCTGCCACTTCAGTGTAGTATTGAAAGTTTACACCATCGACACTGTACTGCAGTTTGTACTTGGTCACCCATTGTGAAGCACCATTCCTGCCTTGTGTTGACACAGCGGTTACTTTAGTTATTTGATCAAGTAAGTCAATCTGCAGCCACTGGTCGAGATTATTGTGTCTAGCTGACCATGATCCTTGTTTGCCGGAACCTGCCATAAAGAAGAGTCTGCCCTGGATGGCAGCATGTTTGGAATCCCATTCTGAAGAGGCACTGATCTGCCTGTCATAGATGTCACCACTTTTCATGCCAAGAGCTTGCTTACATTCTGCAGGAACAGGTAAAAGTACTGTTATTTTATTACGTTCACATGCACTATATATCTTGTAGCAAACGAGGATTAGGTCGTGCGATGGAATATTTACATTTGGAATTGCGGTCGCAGGTGAGTGTCACAGAAGTAGGGACGTTTGTACGAGTCAATAAACCAAAGTAACGAGGTTTATCAAGGTAATGGGTTGAACAGAGCGTGGGTCTGTATCTATTAAGAACAAAGTGGCAGCACATTATCGATAATGAATTTGAGGAGGGAGCAAAGAAATAGATTATATACCTTTGAAAAAAAGCCAACATAAAAAAGCAATAACTGCCCAACTACAACAAAATAGCAAAATATAAGATTCAGCCACTAGAGAAGGAGACTAAGGAAAGAGAACCTTTTGTACCTAGACAGCCGTAGACTTCCGCCCTCATAGATATGTGAACATACCAAGCTGTTGGGCGGAAACGAATGTAGCGTGCCTTAATTGAATTGCTCAGTGAATGGAAAACAATAGTATCCTGGTCTGTGTTGCCAGTAAACTCCTAAATCATCAAGATAAAAATAATGCAAAATTGTTAACCTCAAGGCAATAAATTATCACGTGTTATATCTGAATGATAATTTGTAAATAGTGGTAACGTCTTACCACGAACAAAAGCCAAAGATTTTGCCCATTAATTTGGGCATCATGAACGTCAAGTGATTAATTACCGATCGATTGTAAAAAAAGGTTTTTGACAATTTTATCAGTGGTAGCACTTAAAAAAGAAAGAAAAAACGAAAAGAAAATCAATAGCTCATGTAAAAAACCCATACAGAAAAACTAGCAATTGGGTCATGCTACAGTGTGTCCATAACGATATATTAGCCAAGCGGGAAATTTCGATATTCAACAATTAGTGAGGCAATCACCAGAACTCCCAGTGGGCAAAAGTGTGAATAGAAGTTAAAATGTATTGGCCATTGAAGTTTGCCCAAATGATATTCTCTGAAAGTCTCACCAGAGAACAGAGAGGTAGACTATATTACCTTTTCAGCGCCTTGTTCCACGTAATACTGAAAATTTATCCCGTCGACACTGTACTGCATTTTGTATTTTGTCACCCACTGGGAGTGAGCATTTCTGCCTTGTGTTGCCAGACCAGTTACATCAGTGTTTGGATCACCCAAATCAATCTGCAGCCACTGATTGACGTTATTGTATCCGGATGACCACCCTCCTTGTTTTCCGGAACCAGCCTTAAAGTTTAATCTTCCCTGGATGGCGGCATGATTATTATCCCATTGTGAAGAGGCACTGATTTGTCCATCAGAGATGACATAGCTTTCCATACCAAGCGGATCTTTGCATGCTTTAAGTCAACATAAAGAGTTCGTATTTAAATTTAAGAGAAGATAGAGAAAACGATGCAGTCGGATTGACTATAAAATGACTAAAATGTAACAAGTGACGTCTTTTGTCAATAGTAAGCAGCAAAGGTTGTCTGAAGCCATCATGACATCTGCCATTACTTTACTTTAAAACAAAAACAAAAGGAAAAGAGAGTACATTCGATCCTCCACTAACCACCACCTCAACACAACGGTGACTTTTATTTTCGCTCGAGGAAAAAAAAAGTAAAGAAGCCAATCGTTGGCTGCAATTCATAAAATTAACTTGCTGAAGTTTTATGATTTAAAGCTTAAGGGTAATGGTGGTTACTAAGGGAACTAGAAAGTAGGAGTAATCGCTTTGCATCTTTCAAAATTTTTTTTATGGCGGAGCTCCGACCAAATAGTCGTCCGGATCGTACAAATAATTAGGAGCACTACCTAAAGGTCTTAGTTCGCACCAGCTCATAACTTTCCTTTCCCAGTGAAAGAGCCCGTGTATGCTAGTAGTGTATTGTTTATGCTCTCTCTGTAGTAATATAATGTCCGTTTGTAGAGGTCGCAGCAATAGGTTTTTTCTTTTTTTTTCTTTTATCGTGTGTGCCGTCTGTATAGTTTTCGTTAGTTACATCCTTGCTTGGCTTTTATAGATATTTGTTAGGTGGATGGTTTTTCAATGCAGAATAATAGTAATTGGTTTTCACCATTATAATTCTTAAATATATGTTCATTGAATGTTAGAGGCTTATCAGGGCAAGCTAAACGAAGAGAAATGTTTAATTGGCTAAGGGAGAAAAATTTCCATGTTTTTTTTACAAGAGATTCACTGTACGAAGGAAACCTGTGATTTATGGCAAAATGAATGGGGTTATAAAGCTTTTTTTAGCTGTGAAAATAGTCGAAGGGCGGGTGTGGCCATTCTGTTTAAAAATAATTTAGATTTCGTTTTAAACAAGGATTACGCAGACCCAGATGGTCGTTTTATCATTTTAGACATTAAGACGGCAGAGTTATGTTTTACGCTTGTTAATCTTTACGCTCCAAATAAGGATGACCCCTATTTCTTCCAAAATGTTAAAAACCGAATACTTGAATTTGATTGCGATAACAGCATCTTGGGTGAAGATTTTAACTTGATTAAAAATGCTAAATTAGACAAGGAAGGTGGCATTCTCGGCACCTCGCACCCGAAAGCGCTCACCGAAGTAGAAAAAATTCAAATTAACCTTGACCTAGGCGATATCTGGCGTGACCAAAATCCCCTTGACAAGAGATTTACATGGAGGAAGCGTAATCCATCTATATCCTGCCGACTTGACTTTTTTCTTTTAAGTCGTCATCTCTATGGTAAAGTGGCCAAGTCTGATATCGTAGCTGGGTACAAAACCGACCACTCTATGATAAGCCTCAGCTTGGGTCTTACCGAAAACATCAGAGGCCCTGGGCTATGGAAACTTTACACCTCTTTCCTGTCAGACGAAGAATATTTAAAATGCATCAAGAAAGTCATCCTTAAAACATGTGATGACTACAAAGACGACAAGGATGTGGATGATGCCTTGCTGTGGGAGATGATTAAACTTAAGGTTAGAGAGTCATCAATTTTTTACGGAAAAGAAAAAGCTAAGTCCAGGCGAACGGACGAAACCAAACAATACGATACGATCACCTACCAAGAGAAAAAAATAGATGGCACGATGTCCCCCATTTTAAAAGGGGAATTGGAGCAAAAACTGGTTGAGGCAAAAGAGAACTTGGAAAAAATGTACGAATATAAAACCCAGGGAACTATCTTACGGTCCAAAACCCGCTGGTATAACGAAGGTGAAAAAAATTCAAAATACTTTTTCATCTTAGAAAAACGTCACTTTAAGCGCAAAGTTATAAGTCAACTTTGTCGAGCTGACAACACAACTTTAACATCCGATAATGATATTCTCCAAGAATGTGTTGACTTTTATAGTAAATTATACAGCAGCAGATCAATACACAATGAAAGCGATAATCTCCAGTTTTTCCCAGATGATAATTTTGTGCGGCTCGACGAGAATTCCAAAGCATCCTGTGAAGGTCTTTTAAATGTGAATGAATGTCTAAATGCCCTCAAAACGATGGAAGCAAACAAGTCGCCAGGCTCAGATGGGTTTCCAGCAGAATTTTAAAAGGTATTATGGAGTGACCTTGCCCCCTTTTTAGTGAATGCTATTAATTGCTCTTTTCAAAAAGGGCTACTATCGGTGACGCAGCGACAAGGTATTATTTCTCTTTTACCAAAGAAGGACAAAAACCCTCTTTTTCTAAAAAATTGGAGGCCAATTTCTCTTCTAAACTGCGATTATAAAATCGCTTCTAAAGCGATAGGTAATCGAATAAAGCGGGTTCTTCCTAAAATTATCAATGGTGATCAAAGTGGCTTCTTGAAGGGACGTTCTATTGCAGAAAATATTTTTCTAATTGACAGTATTATAAATTACGCAGGTAATATGAATAAACCTGGTTTATTGATGTTCATTGACTTTGAGAAGGCATTTGACTCGATAGAGTGGGCTTTTATAGAAAGAGCCCTTAACTATTTCAATTTTGGGCCCTCTCTAGTGAACTGGTTCAGATTATTTTATAATCAGGTCTCCAGTGTTATCCAGAACAATGGATGGGTCTCGGAGAGCTTTTCTTTAGGTAGAGGGGTTAGGCAAGGTTGCCCGATGTCGCCATATCTATTTATAATATCGGCCGAGATATTAGCCAACTTCATTAGGAGAGATAAAGATGTAAAAGGTTTTATGACGGGTGAAGTCGAACACAAGCTAAGCCAATTTGCTGATGACACGACGTTGATACTCGATGGCTCAGTGGGCTCTTTTCGTAGAGCAATCGAGGTTCTAGATGGGTTTCAAGTGATTTCTGGCCTTAAGGTAAATTACGAGAAAACCAAAGTGCTCTGGGTGGGTTCGGCAAAAAACAGAGGCCCTATAGAGTGCAACAAGCCTGATATCTCCTGGGTGGAGGGGAAAGTCTTTGCATTAGGTGTGTGGTTCGCAACGGACAGAAACGTAATGCTCCGTTCTAACTACGATGAGAGGATTGGGAAAATAAAAAACGTTATTGAAACATGGCAATTTAGGAGACTCACCTTATTGGGAAAAATCACTCTTATCAAAAGTCTTCTGGTCTCTCAACTCATTTATATTTTGACTCCGCTCCCTAGTTATACAAACGCACTGCAAACGGTCAACAAACTTCTTTTTGAGTTCCTTTGGGACGGTAAAGGCGACAAGATTAAAAAAAGAGAGCATATCATAAGGGATTATGAGCAGGGTGGTTTGAGGATGATTGATATACATACGTTCAATAAGTCTCTCAAAGCATCCTGGATCAAGAAGTACCTTGACCCGACAAATAATGGAAGATGGAAGTTTTTCTTTGACGTTAATCCTAAAATGTATGGTGGGAAATTTATTTTCTCTTGTAATCTACACAAAGATGACATTCCACTGTTAAAAATACTTAATCCTTTTGTATTTGAGGTCATGTCAATCTGGGCGGAATTGCATTTCTCTGATGCTGTAGCCATCTCCATTGCAAATGTGGGCGATCAGATTATTTGGCTTAATTCATTGGTAGGAATTGACAATCAGCCTGTATTCCGTAAACACTGGATGGACCATGGTGTCTGCAAAATTTCTCATCTATTAGATGAGGGTGGGAACCTCCTCGGATATGATGCCATGAAATCAAATTTTCAGGAGTTAAATTGGTTAGAATATTGTAGTATAGCTTCAGCAGTCAAATCACTTATAAATAAGGTGCAAAATGAACTGACGTACGAGGTTGTTTCCACCGAGGGAACATCTATAACTGAATTAACATCTAAAAGTAAAGTTAACAACTTTATTTATAAGTCGCTACTGAGAAAAAGAATCTCCACACCCATTAGAAGCCAAGAGAAGTGGCTCAGTGACCTTCAAGTCGAAAATGCAAGTGATATTGATTGGAAAAATGCATACACAATCGCTTTCCACTGTACGGCTTCTACAAAATTAAGAACTTTTCATTATAAGTTACTGCATTGGAGGATTGCTACCAATGATTTTTTAAAGAAAATTAATTTAAAGCAATCGGACAAATGCTCTTTTTGCCAAAGGGAAATAGAGTCTATATCTCATCTATTTCTGAGATGTTCGGCAACAATTGCTTTTTGGAACGATCTTAAACAATTTTTAATTCAAAAGGGCCTCAAGAGTACTGCACTAACCGATTTGCATCTGACGGGACTCTCTAAATTTGCACCCTCTACCGCCATTGATCTCGTTCTTCTTATTGGGAGATATCATATATACTCGAGCAAACTTGTAGGTACGTCTCCCTCCATGACTCTTTTTAAGGGCAAACTAAATTCCGTCATTGAGATGGAAAAACAAGAAGCACTCCGCTGTAATTCTTTCACCGTCTTTTCAAACAAATGGAAATTTTTTCTTATTTAAATTTGTTGATTGCACTGGTTACCCTCTAGCTAATCGCTTTGACTTAGCCATGTCCTGCAAAGTTGAGGCATCCACCGTCCACCGTTCACCGTCCTTCCTTTTATTGTAAGTAACTAAGCGAATTCAAGCATAAATGTAACCTCAGCTATTTTTATGTTTGTCTCGTCAAGTTGTAATATGTATACGTTTTGTGTGATGTAAATTTAGCTCAAATAATAAATTAAATTCAAAAAAAAAAATTTTGATTCCTAAAAATAGCTTTTGCAAGACTGTATGTACTTTTATGGTCACGCAAATAAAGCTCGTTGTTGTTGTTGTTGTTGTTGTTTTTGTTAAAAGGGAACGCAAAGGGAACGCACCAACAAGGTATATCTTTGCTGAAGCATGACTACTTGCTGCACGTGCAAAGTTGTCTTTTTGCTAATTAGACCTACTTATTTTTTTGGCTGTTTTTGTTGCCGTCGCCGCTTAGCATTACACGATTTTATATTTTGTTTGAGTAAACTATAGGATTGATATTAACGAGAGCTTCGTTTTAACCCTGGCTAAATCTACATATTATATTTTGTTTTGCGATGCACACATTCGTACGCATAGACATTATGGTAGTTCGTCCCCCTGTTGAGGTGCGAATTCGCCACTTGCACATCTTCCATAATGCACCTTATTTGCCCCCCCCCCCCAATTTTACATAACGTTTGTTTTTCATTTCTCCTTGGTATTACAGCCGTTCCAAGAGAAATTGGAAACAACGCTTATGCAAAATTTTGGGGGGTAAATAAGGTCCATTATGAGAGAGGCGCAAGTGGTGAATACTTCGCAGAACTGCGGCTCATTTCGTAGTCATAATCAAAAGTGCTCGACAGTTTTACCCGAGTTCTGATACAAGGTAGCTCTCCTCATAACTAGGATAATAATAACTAAGAAATCGAGGTCTCGAGACTTAGTCACTTGGGATGTCTGTTATTTTGCATATCTAGGCCGGATTTGTACTTCAAAAATCTTGCAATATATTATTTATTGAGTATTTAATATATAACACGATTTTTATGCCGCATATAACATTTTACAACTACTCAAAAAGTAGATTTAAAAACCATCACAAACCAACCGACTGTTATCTTCCCATATGGAACCAAGCGACCTTATTCGCTTCGATCATAGGCAACTTTCATGTCTTACTTTTGCAGGGCAAAGAGATCTTTTAAACCATACCCAAATGAGCTCGATGTTGTCAAACAGACCAGAGAAATCATGTTTGTAACTTCGTCCGGAAAATTTCAATCTTGTTACATGATTCCTCGGGAGGGTACTCAACCAATATTTGGGTATAGGCAAACAGTTGAGGGTTTGAAACCTTGACCCTGTTTAGGACAAAAAAATCCTAAAATACACATCCTGCTTAGGACAACACCCTCAATTTTATTGCCATGATTAGAACCAAGGACAAAATTCCAGAAAATTCGCTTTAAAGTCAATGCTTTTCTATACTTGAAGTACAAACAGATTTCATATAGTAAATCAAATCAATCATACAGGCAATACCCAGTTTTCAATTAGGACAGACTCGCACGAAATAAGACAGAGAAGACAAAAGCCATACCCTGCCCAGCCGAACATCCCCTGAAGGCCATATAAGGGAGTATACCCCGCGGGAATTACCTAGGCCAATCCTCGGGGTCTTCGCAAAACCCTTTCCACCGAAGTGAAGCCTAGAAAAGAATATGTTGGAAAAGGGGAAGCAATAGAAACGGGGAGGAGAGAAAACCAGAGGGAAAATTTGCCTCCAAACCTGGCAATGACAGCCATCACTGATAAACAATCTAGGAGTCGCTTTGCACTTAAGCAGGCAAAGAAATAATTTTCATAATTAACACCGTTTTTTTATCAAGCTCATGGACGTCACAAGTGGCTGGTAGTGTAATTTCCAGCAATATGCAAATAAGGGAGCGTTGCCCTCAACAATCAACTATAAACAATCAAATACTACTTGGAGATCGTTGGTCCTACTAAACCTGGTTCCCAAATTTCATGTTGTCTCAACGTTTCAGATCTATGTATCGCTGTGATATGCCTAATGAGGCCTCCAGTATGTTTTTCGCTGGTCTGCGACCTGTTGACTTATAAATGATGTCTTTGGAGACACCTTATTGACAGCGATAAATTTGTAATAAAGGTGATGAGAGCTTCAATGAAATCTCAGTTAATGGTGCTATAAGACCTACTTACGTCAGTAGTATAGTACTGACTAGGGATAAGACGGCAAAACCGCCCACAAAACACATTTTAATAATAAGGAAAAGACAAAAGCCTACGACGTCAACAGTGTTCACCTATTCCTACCCTCCTAAATGAGATTCCTGTCCCCCCTCCCCACCAAAAAAGGATAATTTGGTTTCTTTTATACTTGTTCAGTTCTCTATACTTTAAAAGTGAATTTTTTTGATAAATGTAATCAAATCGCAATGCGAAGTAACAATTCCCGAGCCCCCAAATACCTTTTTCCAGTTGGGAACCTTTTTATTCGATCTGTATTAGTAGAGTAGTTCACTGGATGCAGCTCGCGATGTGTCGCTTGAGGGCAACAGTAAGGTTCATTTGAAAGTTGTAGCCATCGACGCTGTTACAAGATCTTAAACCCACCTTAAAAACCCGTGTGCTTTAAGATCTTGTAACAACATCGACTTTACATTTTTCAAATGCACTGAAAACTGAAATTTTACATTTTGTTCATTTTTACAAATTTTAGGTAACTACGTTGCGCAGGGATTTTAATCTCTATTTACACAAGGCAACAATAAAGTGTCGAGTAGAACGTGTGGTGAAGTTAGCTACATATGTAATGTTCCTTAAAGCTCGGCCACGCTTGTAGAAACTGTTTAGCGTGAGTGGTGCAAAACTAAAACAATAAGATACCAAAATTTGGGTGACAGTTTCTGGCAGTCAATGGAAGACACGTAACGCTTTTCACGTAACGCTTTTCATGGAGTTTTCCTCATTATGTGCAGATGCTGACGATTGCCATGAATCTTATTGATAAAACACGACTGAGTTTTACCTCCGACTTTCTCCAGTAAAAATAAAAACAGTAATCAGTCAAGAAGAATTTGAAAAATGAATTGAGGTAAAAAACCTTGCATTAGGTTGTAGATGATAATTCTTAAAGGCTCTAATGGTAGGATATTGTAATTTTTAGGCAGTTTCGGGCAAAAATAAAAGCCATTCAACACGTAAATGCTTGCGTGATTTGATTCAGACTGTCTTGTTGTCATTTTTTTGATGGACGTTTTTATTTTCTCAATGCCCTCCAATGTGATAATAACAGTAAAAAGAGTTTATGTTCTTGGGCATAAACATGTTTTGGGCGATGGAAGGTACAAGTGTCATAACTGGACCCAACGGTCCCATCTGCAATAACATTTGGACCCAAGCGTAATAAAGGTCCCATTTGTAAAATCGCCACGTCACGAGTCCTTCGCAGTTCAGTGGTTAGAGCATCCGACCGTTGTACGAAAGGTCATAGGTTCAATTTCCGTCGGTGACTCAGATTTTTCCTTTTTTCTTTGTCCCGTGCTCGTGACATGTTGAGTGGCCCGTTCTTATTTATATGCGTGTTGGTTATGTTTTTGATTCGCGTTTTTCAGAATGAAAGATTCAACCGATTTCTATGATTTCTGGCATACTAAACAGATAATAATGGAAATTCAAGAAAATGTTATTTTTTTTTGTAGGTATAAAAACTTTTGAGATATCGGCATATATCCCACGACAGATTTTTCCCTGACTTCAGCAAATAAGCTTCAGAGCTCTCTAATTTTAAATCTGCAAGTTTGAAGGCAATTGTGACCGTAGAACTCGCTCCACAAAATGCTGGTCAAATTTAACCTTGACACACGAATGGAGGTAGCGTGCCGATAGACTATCTCCTATCTGAAAGGATATTCCTATCTAAAGCTTTATTGCAAGAAACAGAGTAATCAGAAACCTACGGCGAACATAGTTAGTACTACAAGAAGAACAACTTTATACTGAGTGCGTGGTAATATTAAAGAACTTCTATTCATCAAACTTACGTTGTATTTGTCGAAGATGAAAATCATTTCTTACTAGATTGTAAGGCTTATTCTCAGATCAGAGACATATTTTTCTCGAAACTAGAAACTAAAATACCTGACTTCAAATCACTTTCACACGATACTTTAATATCTCTTCTTATGAATTCTTCTGATTATTTAATTAACTGTCAATTAGTTTCATTTATCTCGCAAGGCTTTGAATTAAGGACCAAATTAATATCAATGAATGAATGAATGAGAACTGTCACGTTTTGTAATGTTTTGCACGTACTAATTAGTTGAATTAGTACTTAAATTTAAACTAATAGCTTTTGCAATACTGTAATTCCTTTATAGTCATGCAAATAAAGCTTTTGGTGTTGTTGTTGTTGTTGTTGTTGTTGTCCCCCCTCTTTTCGAAACAAATCTTAATGAAGCAAAATATAGCATCTACGAAAACCTCTCAAGAGTTTTTAGCGTCGCAGGTTCCCGTTCTGAAGAGAAATAAGGCCACCAACGCCAGTACTTCTAACCACCCAGCTTCAATGAAAACCTTGTATTTGGTAATTTATTCAAGCTTTTTAAACTTGCCATCACATTCGCACGGGAAGTTTACCACTTGGGAATAAAGATGAAGACAAATATGACAACCGTCTTATTCTCCTCATCATCCCCAACAGCAAACGGCCCGTGCGAATGTGATGGTAAGTTTTAAAAGCGTGAATAAATTACCAAATATAAGGGTTTTCATTGCAGCTGAAAAATGGATGGTTAGAAGTACTGGCGTTGGTGGCCTTATTTCTCTTCAGAACGGGAACCTGCGACGCTAAAAACTCTTAAGAGTTTTGCGTAGATGCTATATTTTGCTTTGTTGAGATTTGTTTTCAAAAGAGATGAATAGAAGTTTTTTAATATCACTGCGCACTCAGCTTAAAATTGTTCTTCTTAAAGTGCTAACTGTATTCGCCGTAAGTTTCTGATTACTCTGTTTCTTGCAATAACGCTTTAGGTAGGAATATCCTTTCAGATAGGAGATAGTCTGTCGGCAGTCTTCCTCTATTCGTGCTTCAACTTTCACAAATGTGTTAGCGTACCATTTTAAGGTTAAATTTTATCAGCATCTTGTGCAGCGAGTTCTACTGTCACGATTGGTTTCAAACTTGCAGATGTAAAACTAGAGAGCTCTGAGGCTTATTTGCTGAAGTTAGGGAAAAATCTGTCGGGGGATTTCGAAGTTATTTACATTTTTCGTAAAAATGGGGTTTTAAATATATGCCGATATCTCAAAGGTTTTTATACCTACAAAAAAATAAATAACACTTTCTTGAAGTTCCATTACTATTTATTGCAGATGCCAGAAATCACTGAAATCGGTTGAATCTTTCATTCTGAAAAACGCAAATCAAAAACAGCCAAATAGGAACGGGCCACCTTAAAATTTACCATCTTTCTTTATTTACTTAATAATGACGTCAATAACATCATTGTGTTAATCTATTTATACTTAGGGCATTTGGAAATGTTGGGTACATTAATCCCTGTAATTTTGGTGACTGTATCATGAGCGGTTTTAAATGAACTTCTAGAAGAGGACCTCCACTAAGGTACTTCCACTAAGCCCACTAGTTACCACAAATTTTGCACAGTGCACAGTGCACAGTGAATATTATTTACTCACCTCTAGTCGCGCAGATCTCAACAGAAGTCACTGCTTCTACGTTAAACACACCCGCACTTGTTGCAGCACAAATGTAATTCCCTGCATCCTCTTTCCTTAAATTTGTTATAACTAAAACTCCATTAGTCTGCCTGCTCCGCCCGGTTGGAAGCTGTGCTCCTTGTTTTCGCCAGCTAATGACAGGTCGCGGATCACCAGTAGCGCTGCAATTCAGTGTCAAACGAGATTTCCCATGGGCAACAAGCTTTATCGGTGGCTTGACAATAAATCGAGGCATGGAGACCACAACTATGTGAGTTCTTTTTACAACAGTTCCTAGCAAATTAGTTGCAGTGCAGAGGTAGTTATCAGAATCAGCTTTACGGACACTAAGTAGTTTGATGACACTTTTATTACTCTGTACTCTCCCCTGCGGTAGCTGACCAAATGACTTGCTCCACGTGACCACTGGTGACGGATGACCAGTTACATGACACACTGGAAGAGTGACATCACTTCCCTCCAGGAAGTGAAAAGGTCCTGCATTAAGGGATATAGCGGGGCGAACTGTAAAATAAAAAGGTGGTTTTTTGCTTAATGGCACACCGTTAACCTTCTATTTATTCCTTGGGAGACTTTTTTGTTTTTTGTTCTGACTAAAAGCCGGGGACAGATCGACATTTATTCTTGCCATGTACAATCACAAAATCGGCACATCCACGCTTACGGAAATATCAGTAGCAAGTCCACAAACTCACCATTTACTTCTAGTTGTCCTACTGCGTGCGCTTGTCCCAAGATGTTTACCGCTGAACAATTGTACACACCCGCATCACCCCCTTTTATGTTCCGTAAATGTAAAATTCCTCCAGAAACTGCTGACTGTCTTATTTTTGACTGGCTGTTCAGTTTACTCCATATTACAGTAGGTTTAGGATTCCCAGTAACTGAGCAATGAAACGACGCTGATTCGCTCTCGTTCACAGTCAACCTTGTAGGAGAAACAGCAACAGTAGCAACTGAAATCGATTCACCAGGCTCTCCTTTAGATCCCGGCATGCCTGCAGGCCCAGTGTCTCCTTTTTGACCTTTAGGACCAGCTTCGCCAGCCGGCCCAACAGGTCCCATGATGCCTTGCTTGCCACTTTTTCCTGGTGATCCCATAATTCCTTGATCTCCTTTGTTTCCAGGCTTCCCTCTCTGTCCTCTTCGTCCCCGGGCTCCTTTCCCTCCTCTCAGTCCAGGTCGACCTGGAGGCCCTGGGGGACCTGGTGAACACGAGACACCATGTGATTGACAGATGTGCGGTCTTAGCTCCGATAAAAGTTTGTTGATTTTACGGGTGGCATTCACTGAATTCACCTGACGCCTGTCTCTGAGGAGTTCAAGGGACTGAAGCCCTGAAATCAAGCAAAACAACCCTGAATGTCTTTATCTTCAACATCTTCATGATTAATAGAACATATTGATTAACTCATTGAGTGGGAGCTAGTTACTAGTATGATGATTGACAGCGTCGGGGATAATAATCAAGAAAATGGTTTAGGTGAACCGGCCGTGAAACGTAAATTCAAAGCATTTAATCTTTATTAGTGTCCTAAACGTGTTTTTAAAAAGTCCTAAAAGACACTTTTCTCAGTGTGGACGATTTGCATACTAACTACAGTAAATTTCCGCTGGTTATCTATTTATAATTTTTCTTAGTAGCTAATTAACGTTCTTTCAAGATCGTCACTGATGAAACTCGTCGAGCAAAGAACAATTTATAGATAATCACAACCATACTTATGAAAACACAGAAAATACAGCGGGAGATTTTCCTTTTTAGAAAGCAAACAAAGTTATAAATCCTCAAGGATAAAGACCTCAGAGAGATTTAATCAGGAAAAAATAACATTTTTCTCTCACCCCATAATGATTACACAAGGAACTCGGCCGCCTTTAATTCTCAGGCTAATATTCCCGGCGGTACTCACTATGATAGGGGGGAGGCTCCGCTCGAAAGCACTATCTTTTTCAGGCTTTAGGTACATGAAAGGGTAGGGATTTCACTAGTTGAAGTATATAAAAGGGTAGAGAAATCTGCCTTTTGGGTCCGTTAAAGGGCCCAAAAGGACTAACAGATGATTTCTAGCCTTTATAAAGTCGAGAAAACATCCTATTTTTGTGATTGATTCCTATTTAATAGACATTGTGTTTAGAGCAGTTAAAAGGGGTGTAAAGTTCTAAAAAAGGTATGTGAAAGGGGTACCATTTGTCAATAGAAACTATATACGAAGGGGGTACCTTTTTCGTGAAAAATGGTATATTTAAGCAATAGACCACACTTGCTATGGGTTTACCGGCGTGATAACACTCGAAAAGCTTGTAAATCACTCGCCTTCGACTAGTGATTTACAAGCTTTTCTCGTGTTCTCCCAACTGGAACATCCCACATGGGTTATCACGCCAGTAAACCTTTAATTTTTCTATGAGTTTACCGGCACAATAAACCATAGGTTTTTCACCAATCAGAACACTCGTACTATCTCAGTTATTTTATAAAAAAGGGTAAGGGGTTGGACCTCAGGGCGGAGCCTCCCCGTTTTAACATTTGTTGAGTACCCCCGCCCCTCGGGCAAATATCTAGCTGCAGTTACGATAAATCAATGGTCTAAAGCATAAATATTTTATCATATTGAGCTAAAAATTATTTGGAATCGGTTTGATCTTTAAAAGAAGAAATGCGTAATAATCCCTGAGAAAGAAAATAATTAAATTTGTGCTTGTGATTACATTTAAAATGGGCTACTTTTTAAAATCAACCTTTTTGGGGTTCTTTGTTGTCCACAAAAGATTTGTTTCGTTTGTTGGCAACCGGAATTATAGTTAAGTACAAGGAGC
>CALNXK010000215.1:57500-60000 GCA_942486035.1 Porites lobata | reverse complement strand
TTTTACTACCGTGATGTGACTTTTTTCTACCTTGATATCATTTTACTACCGTGATGGAGCATTTTCTTCCTTGATATCATGTTACTACCGTGATGTAACATTTTCTACCTTAATATCATTTTACTACTGTAATGTGACTTTTTCTACCTGGATATCACTTTTCTACGTTACCGTGATGGAAAACTTTCTACCTTGATATCATTTTACTGCCGTGATCGAACATCGTGCTGTGACATTTCATTTTACCCAGTTGCCGTGATGCAACATTTTCTAAGTTGAAGTAAATTCAATTATATGGAAGCAAAGTGAGTATCTATGATTTTATCCAGAAATGTGCAATTTTTTATTTTGGGGCTCACGCATTTAACGCCTTTCCTGTTTATTTTTTTAATTTTTTAATTTTTTTTAAACAATGGACACTGGTGAGCAGCACAAAGCAACCGAGTATCTTGTTAACTTGAGTTATTTCTCCGACACGTTTCGTCTGATCACACAGACTTCATCAGGGAGCATAATAAGATGGATAATAGACAAATCAAGCATCAAGCAGTGTTGGCGTGACAGTCTGGCAGTTTATTTATTGACAGGTGATGATTAATTTCGAAACCCGCCAAAAGAGGATCACACCAACACAGTTCAAACACAGTGTTTGGTATAAGTTTCGTTAAGAAAGGCCGTCAGGATCAGGGAAGGACGGAGAGGAGGCAACTTGAGTAGCAACTTGGGCGGCCAAGGTGTAGCGCTGTCGGAGTGGTCTCGCAAGGTACTCGAGGTAAGCAGTAGAGGCCCAGTCGCCTTGAAGTTGAATTAATTCGTGGAAGATACCTAGGGAGCTTGCATAGGTGGCTCCGCCACGGCGAAATGAATGTCCGGAATAATCGTCGGGGGTGAAACCTGCAAGGTCAAGGAGATCTTTTAGGTGTTTGGTGAACGAGCTGTAAGAGAGGGAACGAAGACCATGCGCCGCGGGGATAACAAAAGCAGGACTGGAGGCCGGAGCTGGACACGTGTCGAAGAACTTGCGGAGAGCGTGAACTGGACATAAGGCATGAGACGGTATGGAAACTAAGGGAATGAGGAGCGTCCGCTCGCGAAATTGGTTGACTTTAGACCATTTGACAGAAACGATAAGGCCCCACGAAGTAAAGTAAAAGTCGGAGCGTGAAAGGTGCTTGTTCGGTGAAAACTGCGAGTGACTTGGAAGGATGATATTTGACTTGCAAAAGAAGCTGAAGAAACCAAGAAGGAAAGCCGCCCAGGGAGCGAGGTGAAGTGGCAGGGAGAGGTCCATGACATCACGAAGAGCCAAGAGAATAGTAGGTGTGATCGGGAGCTTGCGTTTAACCGACGCGGAGAGAAGACGTTTCAGGCCTCGTAGCGTAAGTTGCACGCGACAATGGGAGATAGGAGGAGGTGGGTAGTCGAACATGACGTGGAACCAGCGGAGACCATCCAAATAGTTAGCGATGGACGAATACTTTAGTGTGCGGCTCAGGTACACACAGTAGCGACAAAGGTTCCTAACCGAAATAGGGAATGGGGACGTCTGAAACAGGCAGCAAAATCGGAGGTATTTCAGGGCTTGAGACTTGCGAGTGGCGAGAGTGGAGGAGGCATAAGCGTTGGAAATGACCAAGGCAACGGCGTCGTCGAGAAAATCGCCAACATCTAGGAGAGAAGGAGAAGGGGCCCAATTACACCAATCAAGAACTAGATCGAGCTGGCGCAGAGCGCGAGGCGAACCGAGACTGATTGACCCGTGGCGCGTCGGGTTAGTGAATGTTATACAATCAAACGGAAGTGCGTCACTTAAGTGTCAATTATACCCAGATAAACCTAGTCGTTTTATTACCGGGGCCCAGCCGAAGGCTGGCACCGGTCTTAAAATGCAGACGGTCCGTTTTTTCAACGTTACATTGTTAGGGATATATCGCTAACTGAGATATATCGCTGGCTCATTGAAATCTTATCCGCCATTTTGAAAAGAAGGAGGCATGGAGGACAGTCAAGAGAAAGATTATAGCTTTTTGGGGAACGACACGTTCCCCAACCTTTACGATGCACTAGTTTATGAGCGAAAATTTAAGAGTGAATATTTGGAGAGACAAATTTATGAGCGATCACTTAAGAGTGAACCTTCCATCGTGAAACTTATCGAGAAATTGAGTGAACCTTCCATCGTGAAATTTATCGAGAATCAAAGCAAACACTTATCAAAATTTGTCTTCAAAAAGATTTCAATGATTGACATACCGAAGTCTTCAAAGCTCCATCGCTATGTTAATAAGGTGAGAAAACCTTATCATGCACGATATATATGTAATAACAAATGCGATCAAAAGATAATTAACTTAAATAAAATGGCTATACCCAAGAAAGCTCATTTGTTGTCTTTCTTTGGCAGGCATTATCACAGGATAATGAAGCTAAAATGTAAAGCACGACGATATTTATCATTGTTTTCTTGCAATTGTGTGAGTCATATGACCAATTATGTGAA
>CALNXK010000215.1:0-52500 GCA_942486035.1 Porites lobata | reverse complement strand
CAAATTCTCTAATCTACAAAAGCAAGCCAGTGAAACATTTTCAGCTCTTCTTTGGAGAATATGGTAAGTTTAAGCTGTCTACGAGAGATTTGAAAATATTTGCTCTAGCAAGTTTCCAAAGCTTTTCAATGTACCGTAATTGTGCTCAAGAGAGTCAAAGTACTGTTTAAAAAACAAGCAGGAGTTGTATTATAATATTTAAAAACTCAAGGCGAAGCCGAGAGATTTTAAACCTGATAATAAACGACTGCCAGTTTCAGTTTGCAAGGCTTCAAAATCTCTGACATAGATCAATTCATTCTTGCACTAATATTTAGATTTGAGGTTATTTTGGGCCAAAAAATTGAACGTAAAGTTTAGCCATGTCTCTATAAGATGTAAAGACACTCATAAAACATTGATTTATTTTGTTTTTTTCTGGATGAATTATTAATGAGATTTTGAATCGTTTAGCGTTAACAGATCAATCATAGTTTAGAATCTCTATCATTTTTATTGTTGCCTTCGTACCCGCAGTTTACTTGATTTTTAATAAATGGTAGAGCTAACCGGAATTTTAAATGTTGTCGCTTTAACCATTTCACCCAACAAAAGAAAAACTTTAACTATTAAGTTTATTCTGATTCAAGTATTTCAGTACTAGAGGAACCTTCAAGACTTTTCGAGTCTCCTTGTGACTTTTTGAGCGATTTTACCCCAATTTAATCGAGTTTGCAGTGTACATGTACATAAAAGAATAAGACAATGAATTCAGTTATGCTGCTGAAAATGTAGATTAGTAGTGACGGTAAGTCTTCTAATTTTCCTTCAGGCTACTTCCGGTCGGCAAATTCTTTTATATGCTGCTGTTTTTTCTAGTATTGGGGTTCAAGTAAATTGCAAGGTTAGTGTCTTTCACACAGAAATAATCGTGCTTTTAAAATTATTCTTAGTCATTATTATAACATAGTGCACTTGCTTGCCCTATAAACGTCCCTTTGTGTCGCTACAGTAAAAATCTCTTTTTTCGCACGGCCGTGTGTATAATTATAATAAGATGACGTGTTTCGTTGTATTGATTTAAGACGGATTTTCGTCTCTTTAGGCCCCGACCACTCTCTCCTTCGCAGTGGCTCTCACTGGGTAACCAAATAAAAATAGCAATAATCGAAAACTTAAAAGCGCGCGGGGGGCAATGGGAAGAGGGAAAAGGCCTCGCTTCCTCTCTTTCCCCTTCCCATCATCTCCCGCACGCTTTCTTCTCTCCCTCTCCCCAGCCTCCCTAGGACAAAAAGAGGCCTCTGCGGCGAAGAGAGCCCCGTCCACACGTATCCCGTCAGGCTGAAACCGGATACTTAATTTTTCCGTCAACACGGATTCAGTGTGGTGTACCCATCCCCCGAGTACGCTACTGCGATTAACATTTCCCAACTACCAGCTAGTTAACATGCAAAATCGAGCAGGCGATATGATTTCGCCGCATTTTAAAATGTTATTGTCGTTGTTGTGGCTGTTAAGCACACTGTTGTCCCGCTGACCAAAAAGCCAGAAGACTCTAGGGATGAGATTGGCACATTAGTCGTATCTTTCCTAGTTTTGACGCTTTCAGCCATCATTTCCCACATCTTCAGAAATTCTCAAGCAGTAATGTCAAAAAGAAATAATGACGCAAAGGCTAATTCATTCGTTTTGAGGGACAAGGAAGTCGAACTTTTACCAAAATAGCCAGCATCTACAAGGTATCAAACAAACGTTGACTGACAATCGCTTCAATCCAAATACTCTGATACGCGTAAACAGAAGGTTGTTGTCTGCCATTTTGCGTTTGGAAGTTTTCATTTAAGAAATATCCTGTCCACACGAATCCGGATATTTTTGAAACCGCATATTTTTTTAACCCTTTAAGAGTGATCAGCATGAGATTTCTCCTTATAATATCAATGTTTTAGAAAACTGAGTGGTCATGAGAATTGAGTACATGATCAGAGAAGATGAGTCTTATTGATATTTCAACAAATTCTCCCCACTACTTCTATTAAAAATGTAAAGGGACAGTAAATGAGAATTTCAATTTTGATATTAGGCCAGGGTTTAAAGGGTTAAACGAATCGTCCTTCCGACTGAAAACAGAGTAGTTTTGAAATAAGGTTGTGTTTTACCTTTTCTAATATTGCTCAAGCCTTAGTTACATTGTTTCTTCAAGACTCCCACCACTGTTCTTAACTTAAGTATACCTGTAAGTTATTTAACTCAAGATGATAATCGTTTTCGCTTTTAAAGAAACGTTTCCTGGAGTCACCTAGCAAAGCATGACCATCGTCTTAACTAATCCAAACCATACTCCAGGCCCTTTTACGAATGTATGAGAATAATTTTTAAAACTTCAATGTGGGATTAGAAGCCTGCCAGTATCAGAAGAAGCATTTTCTCTCAAAATTGAGGATTTTGATGTGTTCTTATTATAAACCAACCATTAAAACCGTTACTTGTTTTTCTAAATTAAAGGTTTTAGTCAAACTCTGATATTTAAGCCAAATTGGTTCATATGCTTTCAGATGTGCGTATATCAAGTTTAATCTCGTACCCAGATCTCACTCTGTCTTACGCTGTTACTTGACCACGGGAGATCTGGGTACGAGATTATATCGATCGAGTTATGAATGCACTTGGGATTTTTGGAGAGCACTCAAGGAGCTAGATTTTTTCTCGGTTTCGCCCCGAGCAAGTCTTACGCCTCTCCTGTGCTCTCCAAACTTCCCTTCATCAAACTTCCCGACATACGTATGTTTAGCATGAACAAAAATGCGTGAGGTGTTTCCAAGGGGCTTCTGACATTTCCATAACTGTGTCATTTGACCTCACTAACCGTTTTATCTAATTAATAGCATCGTAGCCCGAAAGAGATTTAAGCACATAATTGTATTAATTTGCTCGATTAATGAAAAACTGAATGATTTCTGGGGTTCTCAAAAAAGGATGACCAGTCTTCTCCTTGCGGGCAAGTGTTCATCAGTCCTGGGATGTATGTTAACAGGTTGAGCGGTACACACTTGACTTCCGTGAGAAGGGGACACCTGTCAGAGAGGAAGTAAATTTGGATATTGACAACGGAACGGAAGTTTTCCGTGTACCTCAGCACAATAATAAAGAACCAATGGACGTGATGCACGACTTCGTGGCGGTAAGTTTTACTTATAATTCATTCATAGTGAGGTTAAGGAATCACTTCACTTCCGTCTTGACTTTATACTATTGGTACATTATCAAAGTCCTGTTGGCGAGGCGCTGATTGGTGATCTCACAGCCGTAGACTTCTTGGTTTCGAAGGGAAAGACTATAAATTGTTGTTACTGAAAATATCTGCATGTTGTAACTTTTCATCCTTAGGATGCCAAAAATGAGTGCAATTCTACAGTTGGGTTCTGCCAATTGTAGAACATTCGATAATATTCTTCGTACATACCGCTAACACTAAATCTACTAGAAAAGAATAACGCTCATGCTTTCAAGCAAGACGTTGTGGCAATGGAAAAGCCTGGCTAGGTACCAAAAAACGCATAGACTAACGTCTAGATTGTGGATGCCTCATCATTCCGCGAATAGTATCACATTGATTCAGCCCTTTTGTTTTTTAAACTTTTTACTTATTTTTTTTTTTATCATCATCTCTTACCGTATTATGAAGAAATATCTCTGCTATCAAGATTAGCATCTGTTTGAGTTCGTTTTATTTTGATGTATTATATTTCTTAAATATATACAAGCTATCTGACATCATTTCATAATGATATCGGCAAAAATGTTGATGGGGGTAGCCACAAGTTAGTTTAGCCTGCGAGTAAACTCTCCATTTGGGGGATATCGTGAAAAGTACACGTGCGAGCGGCATGCCAGAGGAGACACGACAGCGAGGGGGTGGGGCCTTTGCCGCTCGCTCTCGCGTTCTTGCGCGGCTAGCTTCTCTCAACCAAATGGAGACTCTTACTCGCAAGCTGCAGGTAGTATTGCCGCGAAGCATTTTCCTTATTTTATCATTTTGTTTTTTTTTTCCTTACCCTCAGAACCTGACAGCTCGCCGTTTTTCGTCAACTCAAACATGTTACATTTCTAAACTGGACTTAACTTTACCATCCCCGCAAAAACTGAAGCATGACCTGGATCTGGTACGTGTAAGTTAGTTTTAATACTTAATAACAAGTACGATCAGTATCCTCTCGTTGTTTTTTATATTTTGGATACTAAATATGAACGCTTTTTAAACAATTCCTCACTGTATTCTCTTATAAATTAAATAATAAATAAATAATGCCTTTGTTTAACGAGGGTAACACTAAATAGCCCAAGGCTAATAAACTTGGGGCCCTCAAAAGACAATCTTACAAATATATAATATCTATACTAATAAAAATACTAAAAAACTATTTACAATGTCAAGGTATAAAAATATTGTAGAATAGAAGTTAAAAAATAGACTACTATTTACAATTAAAAATATATATCAAAATACAACCTAGGTATCAAAATGATGCAGTGGTTGCTGATCCTTAAAAACTCTGCTAATCATGTTGTCCTTAAAACAAGGTAGCGAGTCCGCCTTGCGTATACAGCTATTTCGAGAAAGGTTGTCGGGAAAAGTGCACGCGACAATCCTGAAAGGCATTGTGGGTGGTTTTGAGTTCTCTTTTTTTCAAAGAAATTTGAAAGAATTGGTACGAAAGGCCATGGAAATGTGTTTGCGAGTGGCAAAAGAAAGCAACGAAAGTAGGTTCGACAGCTACAGTCGTCAGGAACAGTGTATTGACCATATTCCACATTACCTTTCGGGATTGTCGCGTGCACATTTTTTCCCACAACCTTTCTCGAAATAGCTGTATCTAACGGGACACTGTTCCATAGTTTCTCCGCATATACTGAAAAAGTTCGTCCGCCCTCGGTTTCTCTGCGGTACTTGGGACATACAATGTTTATATTGGCATAGCGAGTATTGCGCGAGTGACGATTGTTATTTATAATAATGCAGTCATTTAAGTGAATAGGTAAAGTCCAATTAATACGCTTATAAATAATGGAGCACTTATCAATCCTTGATTGTTCATAAAACGGGATCCACGGAGCTTGTTAAAGAGGGCAACAGAAGACCCCTGGCGATCCGCATAAAGAATGACTCTTGCCGCGCGCTTTTGCAATTTAAGTATGCGATAGAGCTGCTCCTTGTCGCATGAAGACCAGATGACGCTAGCATAGCTCATAACGGGACGGATCACCGCATTATAGTATTTAACACGCTGACTAAGCGGTAGGAAGGCTCATATTTTTCGCAGCACCGCAATTCGTGAGGCGAGATTTTTGCATATTTTATCAACATGTGCATTGAACGATAACTTGCTATCAATTTCTAAACCTAACAAGGCTACACTTTCTGCATTACATGGGGTATTATCGCTGTCAGTTCAAACAGAAAGCTCACAATTCAGTTTTGATTTAAGCCTCTTTGCAGTAATCGTGAGAACCTTAGTTTTGTCCTCGTTTATAAGCAGTTTGTTAGCGTTGACCCAGTCTTGAATTTCTTTGACAGATAAAACGACAAATAAAACGATCATATTATAACACCAATCAAGGATCAATTAAGGGTATACACACACAAAAAAAATTATTAGCATTCTATTCTACTTTCACATTGCCCTTAATACTCCTCGTTTCCCCCCACCCCACCCCTCTAAAAAAAGAAGAAAAAAAAAAGTTGCATAAGCATTGTATACAATGATTATGCAATTGTTTTTTGGGGGGAAAGAAAGTAAACGAGGTGTATTAGGACAGTTTAAGAATGATTTATTTAAGTTACCGTAGAAGAATCAAAAGGCAGTTTAAATTTTTACTTAAAGATAAAAATAGAAGTTATATGCTTAACACTGTAAACTAATTAATTTACCAGTATTCTGAATGAAAGTTAATTTTTTTTTCCAAATTCAAGGCAAAAACCACGCCCTTGTCCAGTGAGAAGATAATCAAAGAAACAAGAATAAACGTAGTAGGCTTTGCAAACCGATTGGCAGTACCGCGGAGAATTTTGGACTTTTGTGGTAGGCTTCCAATCTATAAGGTTGAAGACGTGGCAATGATGGATACTGATGCGTCCATCACCGACATGCCAGGTATAAAGAAAAGCAAACCTCAGGTTATCTTTAGAGAATCAAAATAACGCAAAACCCTCGCTAACACTGGTATACTTAATACTGAATTATTCCTCGAGCCCGCATGGGCTCTGAGTCAATAGACAATGAGGCCGAAGGCCTAATGGGCTATTGAACTCAGAGGCCATGAGGGCGAGAGGAATAATTGTTAGTAAAATCCAACTAGTTGGTCAAAAATATCGACACAAAACAACTTTAGCTAGCAAAACGCAATTCAGCCGCCATTGTTTTGGTTTCCAAAGCCGTCGCTTTTCGCTACTAGTGGGCTATAACATATAGCCTAGTAATAGCTCAACGAATCAGAACGCAGCATTGATAATAGACCACTACTTGGATTTTAGAATATCCCCATCAGCTCCCTTAAAAACGTTTCCTAGTTTCAGTTTAAATAATTCCTTAATAGATTTGAAAGTAAAAGAAATTGAATTTACAATGTCAACTCCTTAATAATGTTAGATTTTCATCTGATTTTCATTCGTCTTAAAAAGGGGTTCTAGGGGCGTAGGCAGGATTTTTCCAGAGGTACGCACAATTTTCCAAATCCCCCTGCCCCACTCCCCCACACCCCGCTTTAAGCCCCATTTTTTTTACGGTTGCAAGGTTATGTTTTAAGCCCAAGCATTTTTACTGTCTATGAAATGATGAAGGTGAGTTTAACTTAAATTCTTTGCTCTTTTCATTTAATTTACTAAAGCAAGCCAATCGCTTATCATGAATAGAATTAGCCCAAAATTCCAGTGTATCTTAGACTTTTACTTAAAAATAAGTCTTTTTTCTACACCTGTTTGGCACATTGTTGCTAACCAACAAAAGCACCCAGATAGACGTAATCTTTCCATACTTTGTCGGGGGAAAACAGCCGCGTTCACGCTTTATACCATGCAGCTTACTACCTGCGAGCTATTTTCCCGCCTTTTTTCTAAATATCAGTCAAGATTCGGTCCATCGATATGTCACTTCACTTCTCTGGAAACCGGCATTCAGGTGTGGAAAAACAAAACGAAAGAAAAAAAGAGTCCCTTGTGTTGGAAAAATATGCCACAACCAAGACAGCTGACTTGTTTATGGAGAAAAATGGTTCCCTAAGTATTGGCAGCGTTAGAAAAGAATGCCTTTTGTGTTGGTAGGTGTGATTTTTTCGCTTTCGTTCACATAGGTGATGGCTGTAATCAGCTTCGTTGGAAATCGTGTTGTTGTAGTTAAAGGGAGCATAGCCAAACATCGCGGCTTCGCCTTATAGCCGGGTATTTTGGCTTAATTTTCAGTTTGTTAACCTAGAAAATTGTGCTGAAAAGTTTGGGGCGCGTTTTATAACCGAAAAAATACGGTATATATATTTCAGACAAACAAGCGGAGTTAATTAAATTGAGGCAAACGGTGCTTTTAAAAATATTTATCTTCTATTTCCTTTTTTTTATCGTTCCCTTTCATGTTTGATTTAATTAATTTATTTTTTACCCTCGATCCAGTTTTCAGGTACGCACGTACGTACAGGTACCTATGCCCCTGGGTTCCAATGTGCAGATCCGACTTCTATATCTAGTTTAGGACCTTACATATTTCGCGATTACTTGACTCATTGAGAATAGTAATATTAAGCAGTTCAGTATCCTTTATCAGGGACCAACAATCTGGAATTCGTTGCCTACTTCACTAACCAGCTCCTCTTCCATATTTGTTTATATATTTTTTTTAACTGGTAAAAGTATCTCATTGATAGTTTAGTCGTTCGGTCGCTTAAGTTTAACGTGTTGTCTGCGTATACAGTCTGTACTCAAGCAGGTTATGAGAAATCTAGCTTAAGGAAGCCTGTTTATAAAAGCTGCCAGGTTCGTTAGGCTTCCTTGTCATACTAATTTACAATTTGAATAACAATTTTGGTTCAATGCGTTTAATGTTATGTTGTGTGCATGACCAAAGAAAAAAAAAAGAAATAAAATAACGGCTTTTCTTACTCTCTTTCCTATTGCTCATTCCTAGGTCAAAGAAGCCAAAAGAGGTCAGTTCAGCAAAGTACATATTTTCCATGCAAGCCAACCAGCTTTCAACGTGTTTTGGCGTCTTGCAAGAGGACTGGTAAAGATATAAAGCCTTCCAATTGCCAAATGACTTCTCATTGCGTTTACACAATAACGTGTTACCACTGTCCTTCGTATGTATGCAGCGGCTTTGTTCACCAGTTACTCAGAGTTTGCTGTAATTACGTATGCTCCGATTGAATAAACGCAGCTGAGAAGAAAGTGAAATATCATTTCTTTTCGTATCAAGTGAAATTTATATGAAGCGGGAGTTTTGAAATAACAACAAGAAAGAAGAAAAACAACAACAATAAAAAAGAAAACCACACACACACACAAGAAGTGTGTGACCAGCTCTCCTAGAAGTGATATTTTCTCTTTTCTTTTTCTGTTGTAGCATATTTTTCAGGCTCGTCGGACACACTACAATATAACCGGTGTTTTGGCTTTATTCCGGTCGTATGGCCGCAAAGGTTTGGCAGTCAAGCTTTCAAGATTCATCTCAGACTTTCCGCAACATTATTCGATTATTTAGCAATTAATGAATGAGGCTGAGTAGGATATGAAGAATTAAGCAGATCGAGGGGCGTGTTATCCAATGAGGCCGAAGGCCAAGGTAGATAACACCCTCCTTGATCTGCTTAATTCTTCATATCCTACGAAAGCCGAATTCATTAATTGCTTTAATATTCATTCAAAATAATTCCTAGTTTAAAGACATAGCTAAAACATGCTTACCTGCATCGATGTTATGTATCGGTCAAATCGAAGCTTCAACATGCCCCCCCCCCCGGGCATACCCCGGGCATTTGACACCTTTGCCGTCCCGGGGAGGAGGGAATTTGATTATCAGAGTCTTCCAGGGGGTGGGGAATTTGATCCCCATGCTTTAGGGGTGGGGAATTTGAACTGCACCTTCGATTTCATGTAAAATCTTTGGCGTGGCGAGCTATCATGGGGGACGCGGTGTTAGAGGATTTTCGTGGAAAAGATTGTGCCTTTGTGGCCAATTGGTTGCGAGGAAAGGGCTTAAACAAGCTTTGTGCCGTATTTGAAGTATTTAAATTTTAAAATTTTTAATATTGGATTCAGGCTTTGAATGTATGAATGTATTTTATTGTTGTGTTTACAATGAAAGACAATACCTATATCGGCGATTCAATACAACAACATAACATAAAATAAGATAAAAAACTCGGGTCAACTTCTTTGACCTATTCAAAGCATGTTAATTAATAAGGTGAACGATGGTGCATGTCAGTGAAATGGTCATGATGTAGTAATCTCAATAGGTGGGATCTTTTTTGTAGAACGCTTTGTATGTTGAATGACGAAGAAAAGCTGAGCATTCAGTGACCTTGTAGCAGCGATTTCCGCGGCTTTGCACGAGACTTTTGTTCGTAGTAAATACGCTAACAGTGTTTCTCAGTTTTTGTTATATTTATAAATATTTTGTTCGACAACTGCCGTCGTCCTTCTGTCATTTTTGTGCCTGTGAAATGTCCCAGGGGTGGAGGCATTTGATCACCTGAATGGACCCTAGCGTGGGGCATTTGAACGACATTTTGGCCCGGGTAGGGGGGAATTTGAACAATAATTTTCAAAAAAGTCAAATGCCCGGGGGGGTTGCCCGGGGGGGGGGGGCATGTTGAAGCTTCGATTTGACCGATACATAAATAGACAAAGGGGCATAATAATAACGTGAGTATGACGTCAAAATAATATTTTGATGTATTCTCACTAGTGGTTATTCGTGGTCACTCGTGTTTACTCGTGATCATTCGTGGTCAGTCGTGTTCACTCGTGTTCACTCGTATGTGCTTTCAGACACAATAGTCTAAAATAACCCCTGCTGCGCCCAGACTCCTCTCTTAACCGAACATACATGTCATTTCCAAAGCAAAAATAAAGCATATTAAATATAGCCACCACTGCTACACGAAACAAAAGAATCAGTCAGTCGGTTAAAACTTTCCTTCTTGGTTATCAAACTATACTTTAAAATCAAAGAAGCAACGACGATAATGCAGACACTTTTAAATGCTTGTTTATTTTTCACCCAAATATACCTAGCTATCATAACAATTATAACACTTTAACACTATAGTGAATGACCTGCTATGTGTTTTGTTAATTGATCCTTTTCCTGAGGAGGAAAACATGTTTAAAAAAACGACAACAACAAAAACACAAAACACAGAAAAACATGATAAAGTTATTGCTACATCCTATTTCATATTATTTCTTGGTTTCTTTTATAATACGTCTCCGTTCCATCCGGGAACTTCTTCCTACAAGAAAAAATGTAAAGGTAGAACGAGTGGGCGCGAAACATATAATCACATTACTATTATTATCACATTATTATAATTACTATCACATTACTACTAGTATTATTATTTATGCGTTGCGTTGACCTCTGCTTTCAAACAGTTTTCCCACATTACATGGTTCGCTACTTCAGAGCGTAAGAAAAAAAAAAAAAATGACATCGTCTTTTTCTCCCTAACCTTTCAAATAAGAATGTCTAATTATCTTTGAGGAGTACGATTAGGGGACTTGAGCTGAGATTTTGTTATTTCTCGTGGGTATATTTCTCTTAAAAAACCGCGTTGTTGGAAATATGAGATAAGGTTACACAGGACACTTTTACCGTGGTAAATGATTCTTTTACTGCGGTAAATTGGCTTGGTGTGTGTGACGGTACTTTCCCGAGATAAATTTATTATGGGAAATATCCATGGTTACGTCAAAAAGAAGGAATAACCTGTCCATGACATTTAACGTGCTAAATAACTAGGGTTTTTCGATAACCAAGGCAAGAGAGCCAATCAGGTTTCTTCATTTGACAACAACATGAAACCGCCAAAAAATTGTCTTTGCCTTAACGTTGAATTAACGAACACAACCTTACCTCATTCCATTTTGTAGACAAACACGTTTCCGTATTTGTGTTGGCCATGCGCATTACCTGTTCCAGCATTGCTAAATAAGCATAGCTGCTTAGATTTGCCGTATTTGTCATAACGGTAATCCTTCATGTTGTCCGACCAGCAGTTCTTGTCGTCTACTCCAAATATCTTGTAGCCAGAGGATTCAGCTTTCGTCTTGCAGTAGTTAAAAATGGCATCTGCGCCAGACACACTGCTGACGTTGTCATCAAATGAATCCGGTAAGGCGTAGGTGGGAGATTTGTTGCTATAGCAACCAAGTTGCTCCAAATCACCTAAAAAAGAGTTCATGAATTCATCCTTAGTTCTTTCAACGAGCCGACGGCATCGTCTTACTGCTCTTCCCCAAGGGTAAAAAATGGGAATCTGACACGTCTTATTTAGGAAAAGGTTTTAAAGTTTAACTTGAATTAAGACGGAATCCGCCAGGAAATTGAGTAATCTTAATTTTCAGTTGACAAAAACCTTGTACCAGAATAATTTAATGCATATTGCATTCTTTTTTACATTTTTCAAGGGCTAAATATGTGATTAGTGATCTATAGTAACACCAAAGAAAATTTCTTATGGTAGCCCGAGAAAATTAATGTGAAATTTCACAAAATTACATCTTACATGATAATTTTTCAGAATTTTACCTGTGTTTTACTATTCTTGTGAAATTTGAAATTTCGTTTTCTCGGACTCCATGAGAAGTTTTCTTTGGTGTTATTACAGATGACTAGTTACATCTTTAGCTCTTGAAAAATGTAAAAAAGAATGTCATATTCTTTAAATTATTCTGGTACAAGGTTTTTGTCCACTGAAAATTAAAATTACTCAATCTCCTAGTGGATTCCGTCTTAATGCTCATTATGGCACATATTTTGCGAAGAAATCTAAAAACATCATAAAACATGAAGAAGGATATTCATAAAACAAATCGGGAAGGTTCAGTAGATAGATCAGTTTGTACATGGTTCGCGTTTTTCCATTTTTTGGGGGGGCGGGGGTGGTTGGGATTTAGGGTGGGGCGGCACTTGAGTTGCCGTTACGGTTGAGGAAGAGAGACGATTGTGGAAACGTTAAGGCAGGAGTGAATATATTGATTGTCCAATTGGTGAAAGAACTGGGCCATAGTAGAGAGGTTGCCTTTAGTAGAGGGTTGGGTTGTTTTTCCGTCGGACTACAATTGGTATTTTGTATTTTATATCTTACCATCTCTAACTATCTAGACTTAACAAGAGGAACTGCTGGGAGAGGGCTTTAGTAAAACTACGAATAGGCAATCACAAACTACTGTTAGAAATAGGTAGATACAACCAAAATACTAGAGATAATAGGCATTTCCCTCTTTGTGGATCCAATCTAATAGAAGAGGACGTTCACTTTCTTTTTCGTTGCATTACATACCCTATGATTAGGAATGATTTTTACAACAAAATCAAGACTCTGATTCCAAATATTACCCAGCTAACTGTAAATGATTTGATCAATGAACTGATGGACTCTTATGATGTAATTTTAGTTCTTTTTCTTTATATAACTTTTGCAATATTGTATGTACTTGTATGATCATGCAAATAAAGCTCGTTGCTGTTATTTTATTTTCGTTGACATTGATATAAACTTAAATATTTTCCCCCTTACTACAATTGTTGTTGGGGTAAATGAAGCGAATTGTTTAACTTTTATAAATATTCGTGTTGACGTTACAGATAAGGGTTGGTATAAGAGCAGAACAACTATTTTAAAAAAATTTCAATAAACCAGACTACTATGACAGTTCACAGTGACTCCTTGGAGACATTTGTCACTGAAATTTAAGTTTGAACGTATTTTTCGGCAATGATTGATTTACACCAACTCCTTTCTAGTATTTACCTTTCTTACTCATTAGGTAGACGTAAATTGATTCTGATGCAAAGCTGCCGATTGCTACCTCGTGGTTATTGCTATAACTGCATTGAGCGGATGTCCCATATTTGTAAAAGGAATTAAAAGCATTTTGCCCAGTCCAGCATTTTTTGTCATCTAAACCGAACAAGGCAACAGCTTTTGAAGCAGCTTTCTTCTTGCATGCGTCCAATTTCGAAATCATTGTAGCATTGCCTGCAACTCCTAATAGAATGTCACCAAGAGCTCTTCCTCTGTTTTGGTAACATCCCACGGGCTTCCAAGGTTCTGTCATTAATAAAAATAAATATGTATAGTGGGTTACTGTGATGCAGGTAGGATCTTTCTCTCCACTGTGTTTGAAGCTGTGTTTTTTTAAATGGGTTGGTAAGGCCACGTAAAATTTAGACATGTTTAAACATTCGGTGTAATCTACCTCAAAAGATAAAATCAGTTAACCCCTTCTTGCCGAGAGCTTCCTGTAAATCAAACGCAAGCTCTATGTGTGCGAGTCTCTATGTATCTACAAGGTGCTTATTCCTCGGGAAGCTGTTGTACATGTATATGAATTTGTCGCGCGTAGTCTCGTAGCGGCCTGCAAACTCTTTCTTATGTATTTACAATGTAAAAAGCAGAACAGGGATTAACAAAACCAGAAGCATGTAACTTTGAAGCGTCTAAGTCCCCCCTTATTTGTTTAGAACTAAGCTGGGGTTTTTTAGCCGTCCAATTAGAAGCGCCGTCTAAGAAATTAGCTAATAATAAATTCTTCAATTGCTTAGTAAGTAAACCACAACTCACCAGTACAAGTTGAGCCACTTAAATTTGTTACCTAACATGCTAAACGGACAAAAACATTTACATTTAACAGATAGTGGAGCCGACGAGTGTGTTGTCAGTTGCGCGTGCTAAGCTGCACTGTGGCGTTGACGACTCTTTTGAGCACGTGTTAGCTTTCGTCACAAGCATAGGTTTCGCGTGGCCTGTCAGTTGCATAGTTGGTTTGTTTACACGAACGACTGTACAAATGCTTATAGCCATGCGAGAAAGAAATCTCCACTCGCATGATAGTTCAGTATTACATTAGCAAAGACAAAATCTGAATTACAAGCAACCAAAAGGGTAATTATTATTATTTTTTATTTAGGGCATTATTTGCTTTGCGTAAATTTCAGCTGATCGAAAGTCAAAACGCTCATTATCTGATTGCTTTATATTATTCTACCCATTCTTAGAGGAAGTCCAAGCGAAATTTGACACGCGTAATAGCAGCTTCCAGATTAGGATTGCGGACTCCTCTGGTTGCCGCAGTTAGATATAAACGCCTATATAGCTACGTGAGTTCTGTGAGCTGTTTCTGATTCAGCAGCATCTAAAAATATTAATCATGGGCTGACCGTTGATTTAGCTTTTAGCTAGCTAAATATAGGTTGGCGCCATAAAAAAACCTTTCTTACTTTTACATTGGAAGTTGTTGCAGTCCCTTGAAGACATAGATGGTCCCAGGCTACTGCAATTATTACCACCGTGCTGTGGTGGGGGATTGGTGCAAGTTCTGGTTTTTGTTTGTTTACCACGTCCACAAGTCTTTGAACATTGTGAGTACGGTCCCCAGTCAGAGTAACCTCCGTTGACTGCATGAAAAGAGAAGGTATTTATTGTTTTTAACAACTCTGTGATATGGTTATGAACAGAAAACGAAGCGTATTCGCTCTTCGAACTTCCACCCAAGATGTCCGCCCGACCCGTGTCGTTCCAGTTTTATTTTATAAGGTAGTTTCGATAGGATCGTTTTGTTTGGAAATTTTAGTCAGAATTAAAATGTACGTTACTGTAAATGTTGTTTTATTTATCTACCGAGTTAAACTTAAGGGTGTGGGGGTTGTGGAGGAGGAGGAGGAGAGTTAAAGTTAAGTTCTAGCTACTGAGTTTAAGGAAGCTGACTTTAAATAAATCTAAAATATATAGATAAAAAAATCGGGCCAATAGGGAGGAGAAGCTTGACGTCACGTAACCAGGGTAGGAAAACTTCTGGATCACAACAATTGTGTGTTTTCACATGACGTTATGACGGCCTTTTTTTTTGTGCCCAAAACAATGAAACGGCGGCCATGTTTGTGTCCCAAACCAGTCCTGTGGGAGTTGAACTCTTTTCTTATGTAAACGATTTCTTTTTTTCTGATAAATTTGCATAGATGCTGGCCACGTGAGTAAAAACAAAGAATAGGGAGCGTAAGGAACGCCGACCCCGACAGCAACGATAACAGCAAACAAGCAATTAGTTTATGATAGCAAAACAACAATTTTGCGAGTGTATCACGCCTTTTCATTGAAAATTTCTCAGCTGTCAATGCACTACAGCGACATAAAGTTACATGAAACTGCCTAATTTCACGCGCAGACTTTATGGAGTAGTTGAACACAACAGAAAGATTTTCTTTTCTTTTTCTACATGTAAACTTAGATGCAGTCCTTTTAGCATTGTGCAAAAGTAATGAGATCGAAGTGCGCCGAATTTCGTCCTTTAATTGTTCTCGCGAAACTTCGCAACGAAATTTCGCACGAATAACCGCAAACTTTCGTTGAATGACCACGAAGTTTGGCAGGAGCGAAAATTCGCGCTTGCGAAATTTCGCTGATACGGTTTATGATGCAAACAGACTGATTCTGATTCTGACTCAAGCCTGCGTTGCTTTGAATCGCTACACTGTGGGCTCGCTACGTTCGATCGCTTCGATTGCGGGGATGATTCATTACAGTGCTCTTTGCGCCAAATTTCATAAGATCACTACGATCTGCCTCGCATTTTATAGCTTAACAAACAGTTTTAACTGTTTAAAAGCTCTCTCTAAAACTTTACCATGGAAACACACAAATCCGGTTCGAAAAAGATCAGTACCACTATTTGCCCACAGCACGGACGACCAAGTTAATGTTCCGTAATAAAACTTATCTGGTCTTTTAGACTCAAGTTACTTGAAGGAAAGGCGCTATAGACCGCATTTAACTTCTTTCTATTTACTGCAATCATCAGAAACGTCTCAACAAAGAAACGCTCCCAGAACATTTACCGCTAAAAAGTCGAATGAAGGAAATTTTCATATGCTTACTTTTAGCCAAAACCATCGTTCGACCTGCAGTTAAGCAATTTCTCCACTTTCAGCGTAACTGAGCTAATAAATAGATTCCTGACAATTTATTTTTTCCTGCATTCCTTCTCTCTTAACGCTAAGTTAATTCTTAAAAGCAAAATTTTAAAGCTTACATGTAAGACTCGATCGTAGCCTTGATCTCACTTTGAAATGACACATATGTGACAAAAAGCAAAGCCTTGATTTTTATATAATCTCAGCAATAAAATTTCACAAGTTTGGGCTTCAATTCCCTTCCTTCGTGTCGGCGACTCGTTTTCCACGCTTCCGAAGTTTAAGTTAAAACATTGTTTCCTGATAAAATGAACAATGGATAATTTCCGTTGATATGACATTTCCATTAGTGATTGACGTTTGATTAGGTAAATAAGCTGCGTAAAATAACTCGCAGCAGTAGCAGTAGTGTCGTTCCGACGGCTCAAATTTTCTTCAGCAGATTTTCTGCTTACTGAGGTTCATGTTGTTACTGGTGCATGTACATGTAAGGTCTGGTTGCGGTAAGATTGATACGATCGGTAGGATCGTTGAAAAACGGATTGATTGGAAGCAACCGTTCAATTATCGTAGCGATCCGTTAACGACAACGATCGCTAAGATAGAATACAAGTTATAGTTAGTAGCTTAATCCGAGTTCCTGTTTCTTTTGCTCAACAGCGCTTTTTATGCTTGTTTTCACTTCCACGTGCCGCAAACCACCATGCAGGAACGCACGAAACGCACTGTTACCGACCAGTGGGCTCGATTACCATGCCGCTGTTCGGGAAAATGAGCCCGCACTCATCCCCCGAAAGAGCCGGGAGACGGCGGAAATCGAGCCTAACCGACCAGACAATTGAGACAAACATTTCTTGCGTTCCGTCATGGCGGTTTTGGACCACGCGACCGACGACTTGCAAAGGGCCCATTGAAAAAATCACATTTTCCTGGTGTTAGCAGGGAACGTGTGGTATGTTGAAACGGCAAACTGATCCTTACGGCAAGGCGATGAAGAAGTAAACAAAAGAATAAAACAAAAAAATATAAATTAAAACAAATTGCCCAATATTTCGGTTTGAAAACAACCTTCACGTGCTAAAATAAAAATGGAAATAAAGCTAAAAGTTCGTCACAAATAAGAATTCGAAAAAGTTGAAAAACAATGGATTGTTATTGGTATAGGAGACTAAGTGGTATCATATCAGTGAGCTTCGTCACGTCTATTTATTCCTAGAGGAAATAATATGTTCCTACTGCATATGAACCTAGGAAAACAACAAAACTCTTGGCAGATATGAGAAAACGTTCTTAAGGATCCACTCACGATCAACACAATGAAACTTTCTGCCATCAGGCATATAAAACATCGGCAAGAGAGAATATCTCTTGACATCACACAGTCATTTTTTTAGTCTGTTGGGAACTTTATGTTTGATTCAAAATTAAAATAGAGCTTCAGAGCGACAGCCACCAAAGATCGAGAATTGAGACTCGCCGAACTGAAATAATTACAAAAAAAGAATAGATTTTCACGAGAAGAAAAACTTTACTTAATTACTTATTTTCAACGGCAATATTTAACATGTTGTTTAACTCAAAATTCTCTTCATCCTAGTTAAATCGCACATTTAGATATTCTTCTAAAACATACTTGGGGATTGGCGGGTAAGATTAATCTGCGTGAGTGCAGACCGTGGAACCGCAGAACCTGGGGAGCCTGAGGAACCTACGGAACCTAAAGAAATGACTGTTTTATTACAAATGCCTTTGGCTAACGTGATAAAATAATTAGTTGCCATTAATTTTTTACAATGACTGAGCGATTTCTCACCCGCTGATTGGTCGAGAGCTATTGTCGATAACAGTACAGACCACTGAAAACTGTTCTCGATTTCGGTTTAGTATCACTGATCGGGAGCTCTGGTTCCAAATCAGAAAGTTCTCTAATCGCGGACTTCCGGCTTGTTAGTAGTCGTCGGAAGGAAATGAGAGGTATAGATTTAAACACAGTAGGATGAGAGAACGATGAGGGTATTATTGGCACCTACCGTCACCTCTAGTGACCGCTCTACATCCACCATACACACAGAATCTTTGCGACCTCTTCAAATTTATCCTTACTATAAACGTATTATTCCATCTCTTACCTGAATACCCTTCATCCCACTATTAAATTTATATCAAAGTGCCCATTCAAATGTTTCTCCTTTCTCTACGTCAAGGTGTCCCTCAATGATGGCATCGATCATTGAAATTGTTCTTTATTCTAAACCTACAACCGAACATCAGTACCTTTTACGCTCATCATGTCACCCCTTACACACTAAACGAGCTTTTCCATTCGGCCTTGCCCTGATAATACGACGTATACGAGACGTACAATCTCGGTCTCCTCAACCAGGAGATACCACAAGCCGGAAATTCGCTAAGTGGACTTCCCGTCGAGAACCAGAGCTCTCTTAATGTTATGGTGTTATACACTGTTCAAAGTTCTCTATTTTTCCGCAAGATCGTCGAGAACGAGCGCTACAGGCGGCCATCTTGACCGGATCTAGCTTGAACTATACTTAAAGGGCGGAGGACGGTTTGGGAACCTCGAGGCCCGCTCTCTCCGATACATTTGAAGCCAATTGCAAAATGGCTGCCAGTGAAGGTGAGCGCTCGATCTCGACGATTTTGCGGAAGAAAAGAAAGGGAACTGTGAAAAGTCTATCAATGTCACAATTGGTTATAACAAATTATCTTACCACGTTAACTAAAGGCAGTTGTAATAAAACAGTATTTTTATTCATAGGTTCCGCCGGTTCCACAGGTTCTGCGGTTCCGCGGTTCCGTGGTCTGTAGTTCCACAGATTAGTCTTACCCGGGATTGGCTTCGCTTGTTGAAGGTAGCCTTTATACGAAAGCATTTAAGGGTGCTTTCTATTCAGCCCAAAATTCCAGAACGTTCGGTCAGAAATCAAATGGAACGAACCATTTCAGTTCGGTATGAGCGAAAAATATTTCTGACCACCTTTGAAGGTGGTCCACTTTGACCAGTCTGGTCATTTCGGTCGGTCAGACTGAATGTCTCTTTCCATTTGACAAAACTGTTGTCCCAAGTGCCGCCCCTCCGCCCCAATGCATCGTGCTTGCAAGTACAATAACCAAACGCGCAGTGGCTTGGATCTGGTCCGTGCAAACGGAATGTGCCGTCCCACTGGGCACATGAAATTTCCTAGATTTCAAATCGGGATTTTTGTTGAATGGAAAGCTCCCTTAGTGAAGCGAGACCAAAAATAGCTTACATGTTTTTAACGGCTCCACGTTTCGAAGTTTTCACATTTCGAAATATAAGAAAGCGAAATATCTTCTCGTTCCTTCATCCTTACTGAGTTATCATTGTCAAAGTCCTCTTTTTCCATAAAAAGTGAGTACCAGAACTGTAGCACGATTGAGGTTTTCCTCCTAAAAACATTGCCATCGAAATTTAACCGATCTGCCAAGACTTTACTAAGTTGCGTTACAACCGTGACTCCGTGACTGCAGACATACGTCATGTCACAACAGTCACGGAACAGATCATTACGCAGGGTCGCCCGCGCAGTTAAGAGTTCAGTGTTTGAAAGTGGCTAAAATTGGCCCAGTTTGACTTTTTGCCCTACTCTTTGATTAGAGAAAGGAAATTTGCAATGGGAAAACCTACAAGAAGTAAGAAAACCTAGCACTTAGTGTTCTAATATCAACTTTTGTGCCTTTCGAAATTGGAATCTTTACACAATTACCGCCGACCTACCATGAACATCGATACCGTCGTTCAGAGACTTTCCTCCCAAAGCGAAGCCAACCCTCAGGTATGTTTTTAGCTTAATGTCTGAATGCATGATTTAACTAGGATGACGAAAATTTGGAGTTATACCACACGTTAAATATCGTCGCCGAAAATGAGGAATTGAAGAGATTTAGAGTCGTGTTTACGACAAACGGCAAACGTCAGATTTAAGTTGAAAATTCTCAAAATAGAAAAGGAGCAGATAAAAACTGCTCAAAACAATTTCTTATGGATATAACTGGCATGAAAGTTTAATTTTCGTGTAGAGGTAATGAACGTATTAAGCGACAAATAAGGGGAAAACTTGGTCACATGGTACAAATTCACTTTTGCCGTTTGCCGCCGTGAATTTACGTTCTTGTATCGTGAAAACCTATTCCTAATTTTTGAATTATTCCAGTTCGAGGAGTCTCGTTAATGCCCTTAAAGAATGTTCTAGTGAAGGGAAAAGAGTTATTCTGTTGATGGGAAGTGTCCAAATTTCTCCATGCGGCTTTGTTTGCGAACGCAGGGAAACTTGATGTTAAGGAATTTCACGTTAAAATTTAGTCCATTTTGAGATCGCGACCTCGAAAACCAATGTTCCTATTTTTCATTGAAAGGCTTTTGGCGGGAACAATTCACGTCACGTTTCTTATCTACCTTAAAGCTATCTTTCACAAAAAAGTGAAGAAATCGATTTTCCAACTCTTGCCACGAAAACAATCAATTTGCTCGATTTTTTCTTACCGTCGCTCTTAATTCAATCGATTCTGATTAAACAAAGTGAATTAAATATAGGAATTTGCTTTATGTCAATATATAATTTATTACGATATCAAGAAAATTTGACCTCAGAAGTACAGAAGTACAGTATTATCACACTCGTATATAAGAACCTACTTTTTCTGAAGTCTGGCAAAATAGGTTCTTGTATTTTGGGGTTCTTATTGGCAATTTAGCACTAGTAGGTTGTAAATTAGGATAGCTTCTTAATTTTCATGAAGGAGATAATAGATAGTTGATTAGTAGAAAAATAAATAAACTTGGGTTTGCTGTTTACAATTGTATTATATTATAACCCTAACAAAACTGATTACCAAATTTATATACAGTTTGGTACAGTATGTTCTCGTTATACTTAAATTTGCAATGAAAATTACACTCCTTGTTTTAATTGTTTATCATAATAACCCACATATAAGAACCTGCTCGATCTTGCTTGGCTAATAATAATAATAACAATAATAATAATAATAATGGAAACTTTATTTGTGTTTTTGAATGCACAATTGTAAATCTCGCTTCGTATAGGCAATTCACAAATGCTGCTTGAGATTGAATTATTCACAAAAAAAGAGAGGAAAATAAAATAAAATAAAATCAATATTGCAGTAAATCGGGGCTATCCCAGTTCCTGTTTCTACAACAAAAGATGTAATATGTTGCTCTAATGGCTATATTTATCATTTTCTTCATTATATAAAGTTGCTGTTTTTCGTCAATGCCAATGTCATTCATCATGTCTAAGAATGTGGAGCATTCGTCGGAGAAAACGCCAAGGGGGCTCGTGGAGAGATTTACAAACTTCACACGTGTGTAATTTCTACTCATTTCTTTGATCAAGTTCGGATATTTTTCATTTTTTACTAACTGCATTGTTATTAAGGTTAGACTCGAAACCAACTGTTAATTCTAGAACATATAGGCACGTGGACTGCATTAAGAAAAAGAAGATCTGGACGATAATTTCCACCAGTTATTATTGAGGGATTCAGAAAACCATTAACATCGGCATAGAGTGAAGAGTGAACATTAATTACGGGTTGAAGGGACTTGGCAATGAAGGGATGGAGTCGTGTCGCCTGGTAAAGCGATCAAGGTACTGTTGACCACCAGCGACAACATGAAGAAGTGATTGAGGATTAACGCAAAAGGGGCAATAATAATAATAATAGTAATAATAATAATGATAATAATAATAATAATAATAATAATAATAATAATAATATTTAAAGAGGGAGCCCAACTCGTCTTAAAGTGGCAAATTTCTGCCAGGAGGTCCTTATTATATGCGGGTGTTGACTGTAAGGCATTAATACGGTTTTGGTTTCACCGGACTTGATAAATTGAAGTCTTGTAAAAGAAAATAGGACTTACTCGGACATGGATTCCGGTTGCATTCTCTAGAAGAAGAGGAAGGTCCAAGACTGCTACAATCTTTCCCACCATTTTGTGGCGGGGGATTGGTGCAAGATCTAGTTTTTGTTTGCACACCACCTCCACAGGTCTTCGAACACTGTCCATAAGGCCCCCAATCAGAATAGCCGCCATTAACTGACAAAAAGTAAAAAGAGTACCTAAAATTAGAAAACATTTGTACAGAATGTTGTCCACCTAAATGTTTTCAACAGGTATCTCCATGAAACGTAGGCAAAAAATATAATTCATGAACAAAATATAAAATAGATTAGTTAAGAAAGCAGTAAAAAAGTATCCATGAAGGTTCTTAAACGAATGAATTCAAAACCGATAAAGAAAATCAGATATCCACAAAAACAGTGCAAAAGTACAGTATCCAGTGCATCATAAGAGCGTCGTATTATCAAGACCTGGTGTGAACAGTTTAACTGACTACTGCAGCCTAATAACTATAAGTTTTTTTTTCATAAATAGAAAATCTATAGCGAAACCATGCCGTACCACCACCTAGTTTTACTATCATTGAAGTTTGGCCCCAGCAAACGCACAGTCATTTCGTTTTTCTCACAATCTTGTCCATACAACCGCTCCGTTATCATTTTGGGTCACCAAGTTCATATTTTCTTTGCTCATTTTGCTTTGTTAATACGATCAGTTGTAATCCTAGTGAAGATAAGTAAAGTAATTTATCTAATAAACAACTACTCTTTTATTGAAAAAATCTCAATCTGCAAGAATTTAACCCAGCAGAGTAACAGTCAGAATCAAATTCTATTTCTGACAAAGGAAATTTTCTCTCTTGTCTGCGATCAAGTGGAAAGGGTTTGTATAATAACGTGTCTCAGCGCCGACCAAATAGTAAAGACACTTTCCTTGTGACCATTCTCGTAAAAGAAGAGAATTAGGAGACCTTTTTTAAACTCTGGAACGCTCTCGTAAGCGACTGCGATAACTTTTTTAAATCACCAGCTGGTCTTATCCTTTATTGTTTAGTTCTTGCAAGCAACCGCTCTGTCAATACTGCAATAAAACCTTTCAGATCCTTTAAGTTCGTAACCATATTCAGTATGATAAAACACGCACGCTCGCATTATTATAGTTCAAAGAGTTTGTTACGGAGCTAGCCAGTGAAAAACCCACGACGCAGTTTCTGTGAACGGACTATTGAGAGTGGATACAAATTTTTCATATACTGAGAAACTGTTCAATCTCAACGGCGTGCACTTTCGGTTTTGTGGTCACAGGTGCCAATTTTCGACGCGTATGGAGGAGGTTCTGCCAAAAAGTGGTAGGGTAACTTTGGTGACGAAAATGCAGCGTTACCTTTACACCCATACACCTCCACCCTCATGGATATGTGACGGTGCCAAGCCGTTGGTCTAAATCGGATGTAGCGCGCTCTGATTGCATGGCTGAGCTCGTGGTAGACCACAGTGTCCTGGTCTGCGTTTCCAACAAACTCCTGAAAGTAGAACGTGGACTTTGTTTGGAAAAGATCCTTGTACTATGTATAGGTAAGAGGTTGTGAGGCTTAGAAAGGAAGCAACAGCAGCGTTTTGGACTGGTGAAAAAGCATGGGAGATTAGAGGAGTATTGTTGTTAACTTGGCGTTGGTTTTGCGCTTGGTGTTTGGCTTTTGCCGTGGACATTACGTAGTGGATATTTCAAGGAACGATAATTAGGTTAGGAGAGTTTGTGTCCAGGTAGAAAACGATCTTACCTTGATTCCGACCTGTCCTTGCTCCGTGTAGTATTGAAAGTTGACACCGTCGTCACTGTACTGCACTTTGTACTTGGTTACCCACTGGGCGTATGCATTTCTGCCTTGCGTTGCTAGGCCGGTTACTTTGGTGTGCCTATTACCCAAATCAATCTGCAGCCACTGGCCGAGGTTATTGTGTTTAGCTGACCATGATCCTGCTTTGCCGGCAACTGCTTTAAAGTGGAGTCTTGCCTGGATGGCAGCATGATTGGCATCCCACTCCGTAGAAGCACGAACTTGGCCATTTGAGATGGCACCGCTTTCCATGCCCAGAGCATCCTGACATTCTGGACATTGAGAAATAAAAAAGACCGTTGGTCGAGTTCAAAAGGATCATTAAATTAAGCGACCTGCTAGCTGTGTTGTGGCGCGAAATTACAATTGGACAACAATCATCGCTGTGCCATTTCTTTGAGCAAGACTTATAAATGGCGGAAAGACGGTGTAGTTCGGAGAGATTGTTACGGAGCTAGCAAGTGGACCACTGAGGACGCAGTTTCTGCGCACGGGCTGTTGTAAGAGTGGGTACAAAACCTTTTCATGTACTTAGAAACTGTTGGATGTGAACGGCGGGCGGCGGGCGTTTTCGGTTTTGCGGCAACACGTGCCAATTTTTGACACGTATGGAGGAGGTTCTGCCAAAAAGTGGTAGGGTAACTTTGGTGACGAAAATACAGCGTTACCTTTACACCCATACACCTCCACCCTCATGGATATGTGACGGTGCCAAGCCGTTGGTCTAAATCGGATGTAGCGCGCTCTGATTACATGGCTGAGCTCGTGGTAGACCACAGTGTGCTGGTCTGCGTTTCCAACAAACTCCTGAAAGTAGAACGTGGACTTTGTTTGGAAAAGATCCTTGTACTATGTATAGGTAAGAGATTGTGAGGCTTAGAAAGGAAGCAACAGCAGCGTTTTGGACTGGTGAAAAAGCATGAGAGATTAGAGGAGTATTGTTGTTAACTTGGCGTTGGTTTTGCGCTTGGTGTTTGGCTTTTGCCGTGGACATTACGTAGTGGATATTTCAAGGAACGATAATTAGGTTAGGAGAGTTTGTGTCCAGGTAGAAAACGATCTTACCTTGATTCCGACCTGTCCTTGCTCCGTGTAGTATTGAAAGTTGACACCGTCGTCACTGTACTGCACTTTGTACTTGGTTACCCACTGGGCGTATGCATTTCTGCCTTGCGTTGCTAGGCCGGTTACTTTGGTGTGCCTATTACCCAAATCAATCTGCAGCCACTGGCCGAGGTTATTGTGTTTAGCTGACCATGATCCTGCTTTGCCGGCAACTGCTTTAAAGTGGAGTCTTGCCTGGATGGCAGCATGATTGGCATCCCACTCCGTAGAAGCACGAACTTGGCCATTTGAGATGGCACCGCTTTCCATGCCCAGAGCATCCTGACATTCTGGACATTGAGAAATAAAAAAGACCGTTGGTCGAGTTCAAAAGGATCATTAAATTAAGCGACCTGCTAGCTGTGTTGTGGCGCGAAATTGCAATTGGACAACAATCATCGCTGTGCCATTTCTTTGAGCAAGACTTATAAATGGCGGAAAGACGGTGTAGTTCGGAGAGATTGTTACGGAACTAGCGAGTGGACCACTGAGGACGCAGTTTCTGTGCACGGGCTGTTGTAAGAGTGGGTACAAAACTTTTCATGTACTTAGAAACTGTTGGATGTGAACGGCGGGCGGCGGGCGTTTTCGGTTTTGCGGCAACACGTGCCAATTTTTGACGCGTATGGAGGAGGTTCTGCCAAAAAGTGGTAGGGTAACTTTGGTGACGAAAATGCAGCGTTACCTTTACACCCATACACCTCCACCCTCATGGATATGTGACGGTGCCAAGCCGTTGGTCTAAATCGGATGTAGCGCGCTCTGATTACATGGCTGAGCTCGTGGTAGACCACAGTGTCCTGGTCTGCGTTTCCAACAAACTCCTGAAAGTAGAACGTGGACTTTGTTTGGAAAAGATCCTTGTACTATGTATAGGTAAGAGATTGTGAGGCTTAGAAAGGAAGCAACAGCAGCGTTTTGGACTGGTGAAAAAGCATGGGAGATTAGAGGAGTATTGTTGTTAACTTGGCGTTGGTTTTGCGCTTGGTGTTTGGCTTTTGCCGTGGACATTACGTAGTGGATATTTCAAGGAACGATAATTAGGTTAGGAGAGTTTGTGTCCAGGTAGAAAACGATCTTACCTTGATTCCGACCTGTCCTTGCTCCGTGTAGTATTGAAAGTTGACACCGTCGTCACTGTACTGCACTTTGTACTTGGTTACCCACTGGGCGTATGCATTTCTGCCTTGCGTTGCTAGGCCGGTTACTTTGGTGTGCCTATTACCCAAATCAATCTGCAGCCACTGGCCCAGGTTATTGTGTTTAGCTGACCATGATCCTGCTTTGCCGGCAACTGCTTTAAAGTGGAGTCTTGCCTGGATGGCAGCATGATTGGCATCCCACTCCGTAGAAGCACGAACTTGGCCATTTGAGATGGCACCGCTTTCCATGCCCAGAGCATCCTGACATTCTGGACATTGAGAAATAAAAAAGACCGTTGGTCGAGTTCAAAAGGATCATTAAATTAAGCGACCTGCTAGCTGTGTTGTGGCGCGAAATTGCAATTGGACAACAATCATCGCTGTGCCATTTCTTTGAGCAAGACTTATAAATGGCGGAAAGACGGTGTAGTTCGGAGAGATTGTTACGGAACTAGCGAGTGGACCACTGAGGACGCAGTTTCTGTGCACGGGCTGTTGTAAGAGTGGGTACAAAACTTTTCATGTACTTAGAAACTGTTGGATGTGAACGGCAGGCGGCGGGCGTTTTCGGTTTTGCGGCAACACGTGCCAATTTTTGACGCGTATGGAGGAGGTTCTGCCAAAAAGTGGTAGGGTAACTTTGGTGACGAAAATGCAGCGTTACCTTTACACCCATACACCTCCACCCTCATGGATATGTGACGGTGCCAAGCCGTTGGTCTAAATCGGATGTAGCGCGCTCTGATTGCATGGCTGAGCTCGTGGTAGACCACAGTGTCCTGGTCTGCGTTTCCAACAAACTCCTGAAAGTAGAACGTGGACTTTGTTTGGAAAAGATCCTTGTACTATGTATAGGTAAGAGGTTGTGAGGCTTAGAAAGGAAGCAACAGCAGCGTTTTGGACTGGTGAAAAGCATGGGAGATTAGAGGAGTATTGTTGTTAACTTGGCGTTGGTTTTGCGCTTGGTGTTTGGCTTTTTTGCCGTGGACATTACGTAGTGGATATTTCAAGGAACGATAATTAGGTTAGGAGAGTTTGTGTCCAGGTAGAAAACGATCTTACCTTGATTCCGACCTGTCCTTGCTCCGTGTAGTATTGAAAGTTGACACCGTCGTCACTGTACTGCACTTTGTACTTGGTTACCCACTGGGCGTATGCATTTCTGCCTTGCGTTGCTAGGCCGGTTACTTTGGTGTGCCTATTACCCAAATCAATCTGCAGCCACTGGCCGAGGTTATTGTGTTTAGCTGACCATGATCCTGCTTTGCCGGCAACTGCTTTAAAGTGGAGTCTTGCCTGGATGGCAGCATGATTGGCATCCCTCCGTAGAAGCACGAACTTGGCCATTTGAGATGGCACCGCTTTCCATGCCCAGAGCATCCTGACATTCTGGACATTGAGAAATAAAAAAGACCGTTGGTCGAGTTCAAAAGGATCATTAAATTAAGCGACCTGCTAGCTGTGTTGTGGCGCGAAATTGCAATTGGACAACAATCATCGCTGTGCCATTTCTTTGAGCAAGACTTATAAATGGCGGAAAGACGGTGTAGTTCGGAGAGATTGTTACGGAACTAGCGAGTGGACCACTGAGGACGCAGTTTCTGTGCACGGGCTGTTGTAAGAGTGGGTACAAAACTTTTCATGTACTTAGAAACTGTTGGATGTGAACGGCGGGCGGCGGGCGTTTTCGGTTTTGCGGCAACACGTGCCAATTTTTGACGCGTATGGAGGAGGTTCTGCCAAAAAGTGGTAGGGTAACTTTGGTGACGAAAATGCAGCGTTACCTTTACACCCATACACCTCCACCCTCATGGATATGTGACGGTGCCAAGCCGTTGGTCTAAATCGGATGTAGCGCGCTCTGATTGCATGGCTGAGCTCGTGGTAGACCACAGTGTCCTGGTCTGCGTTTCCAACAAACTCCTGAAAGTAGAACGTGGACTTTGTTTGGAAAAGATCCTTGTACTATGTATAGGTAAGAGGTTGTGAGGCTTAGAAAGGAAGCAACAGCAGCGTTTTGGACTGGTGAAAAAGCATGGGAGATTAGAGGAGTATTGTTGTTAACTTGGCGTTGGTTTTGCGCTTGGTGTTTGGCTTTTGCCGTGGACATTACGTTGTGGATATTTCAAGGAACGATAATTAGGTTAGGAGAGTTTGTGTCCAGGTAGAAAACGATCTTACCTTGATTCCGACCTGTCCTTGCTCCGTGTAGTATTGAAAGTTGACACCGTCGTCACTGTACTGCACTTTGTACTTGGTTACCCACTGGGCGTATGCATTTCTGCCTTGCGTTGCTAGGCCGGTTACTTTGGTGTGCCTATTACCCAAATCAATCTGCAGCCACTGGCCGAGGTTATTGTGTTTAGCTGACCATGATCCTGCTTTGCCGGCAACTGCTTTAAAGTGGAGTCTTGCCTGGATGGCAGCATGATTGGCATCCCACCCGTAGAAGCACGAACTTGGCCATTTGAGATGGCACCGCTTTCCATGCCCAGAGCATCCTGACATTCTGGACATTGAGAAATAAAAAAGACCGTTGGTCGAGTTCAAAAGGATCATTAAATTAAGCGACCTGCTAGCTGTGTTGTGGCGCGAAATTGCAATTGGACAACAATCATCGCTGTGCCATTTCTTTGAGCAAGACTTATAAATGGCGGAAAGACGGTGTAGTTCGGAGAGATTGTTACGGAACTAGCGAGTGGACCACTGAGGACGCAGTTTCTGTGCACGGGCTGTTGTAAGAGTGGGTACAAAACTTTTCATGTACTTAGAAACTGTTGGATGTGAACGGCGGGCGGCGGGCGTTTTCGGTTTTGCGGCAACACGTGCCAATTTTTGACGCGTATGGAGGAGGTTCTGCCAAAAAGTGGTAGGGTAACTTTGGTGACGAAAATGCAGCGTTACCTTTACACCCATACACCTCCACCCTCATGGATATGTGACGGTGCCAAGCCGTTGGTCTAAATCGGATGTAGCGCGCTCTGATTGCATGGCTGAGCTCGTGGTAGACCACAGTGTCCTGGTCTGCGTTTCCAACAAACTCCTGAAAGTAGAACGTGGACTTTGTTTGGAAAAGATCCTTGTACTATGTATAGGTAAGAGGTTGTGAGGCTTAGAAAGGAAGCAACAGCAGCGTTTTGGACTGGTGAAAAAGCATGGGAGATTAGAGGAGTATTGTTGTTAACTTGGCGTTGGTTTTGCGCTTGGTGTTTGGCTTTTTGCCGTGGACATTACGTAGTGGATATTTCAAGGAACGATAATTAGGTTAGGAGAGTTTGTGTCCAGGTAGAAAACGATCTTACCTTGATTCCGACCTGTCCTTGCTCCGTGTAGTATTGAAAGTTGACACCGTCGTCACTGTACTGCACTTTGTACTTGGTTACCCACTGGGCGTATGCATTTCTGCCTTGCGTTGCTAGGCCGGTTACTTTGGTGTGCCTATTACCCAAATCAATCTGCAGCCACTGGCCGAGGTTATTGTGTTTAGCTGACCATGATCCTGCTTTGCCGGCAACTGCTTTAAAGTGGAGTCTTGCCTGGATGGCAGCATGATTGGCATCCCACTCCGTAGAAGCACGAACTTGGCCATTTGAGATGGCACCGCTTTCCATGCCCAGAGCATCCTGACATTCTGGACATTGAGAAATAAAAAAGACCGTTGGTCGAGTTCAAAAGGATCATTAAATTAAGCGACCTGCTAGCCGTGTTGTGGCGCAAAATTGCAACTGGACAACAATCATCGCTGTGCCATTTGTTTGAGCAAGACTTATAAATGGCGGAAAGACGGTGTAGTTCGGAGAGATTGTTACGGAACTAGCGAGTGGACCACTGAGGACGCAGTTTCTGTGCACGGGCTGTTTTAAGAGTGGGTACAAAACTTTTCATGTACTTAGAAACTGTTGGATGTGAACGGCGGGCGGCGGGCGTTTTCGGTTTTGCGGCAACACGTGCCAATTTTTGACGCGTATGGAGGAGGTTCTGCCAAAAAGTGGTAGGGTAACTTTGGTGACGAAAATGCAGCGTTACCTTTACACCCATACACCTCCACCCTCATGGATATGTGACGGTGCCAAGCCGTTGGTCTAAATCGGATGTAGCGCGCTCTGATTGCATGGCTGAGCTCGTGGTAGACCACAGTGTCCTGGTCTGCGTTTCCAACAAACTCCTGAAAGTAGAACGTGGACTTTGTTTGGAAAAGATCCTTGTACTATGTATAGGTAAGAGGTTGTGAGGCTTAGAAAGGAAGCAACAGCAGCGTTTTGGACTGGTGAAAAAGCATGGGAGATTAGAGGAGTATTGTTGTTAACTTGGCGTTGGTTTTGCGCTTGGTGTTTGGCTTTTTGCCGTGGACATTACGTAGTGGATATTTCAAGGAACGATAATTAGGTTAGGAGAGTTTGTGTCCAGGTAGAAAACGATCTTACCTTGATTCCGACCTGTCCTTGCTCCGTGTAGTATTGAAAGTTGACACCGTCGTCACTGTACTGCACTTTGTACTTGGTTACCCACTGGGCGTATGCATTTCTGCCTTGCGTTGCTAGGCCGGTTACTTTGGTGTGCCTATTACCCAAATCAATCTGCAGCCACTGGCCGAGGTTATTGTGTTTAGCTGACCATGATCCTGCTTTGCCGGCAACTGCTTTAAAGTGGAGTCTTGCCTGGATGGCAGCATGATTGGCATCCCACTCCGTAGAAGCACGAACTTTACCATTTGAGATGGCACCACTTTCCATGCCAAGAGCATCCCGACATTCTGCACCTTGAGAAATAAAACAGACGGTTGGTCGAGTTCAAAAGGATCATTAAATTAAGCGACCTGCTAGCCGTGTTGTGGCGCAAAATTGCAACTGGACAACAATCATCGCTGCGCCATTTGTTTGAGCAAGACTTATAAATGGCGGAAAGACGGTGTAGTTCGGAGAGTTTGTTACGGAACTAGCGAGTGGACCACTGACGACGCAGTTTCTTTGCACGGGCTGTTGTAAGAGTGGGTACAAAAATTTTGGGGTACTTAGAAACTGTTTGATCTAAACGGCGGGGGGCGGGCGGTTTCGGTTTTGTGGCCAGAAGTGCCAATTTCTGACGCGTATGGAGGGGGTTCTGCCAAAAAGTCGTAGGCTAACTTTGGTGACGAAAATGCAGAGTTACCTTTACACCCATATACCTCCACCCTCATGGATATGTGACCGTGCCAAGCTGTTGGTCTAAAACGGATGTAGCGCGCTCGGATTGCATGGCTGAGATGGTGGTAGACCACAGTGTCCTGGTCTGCGTTTCCAACAAACTCCTGAAAGTAGAACGTGGACTCTTTTTGGAAAAGATCCTTCAACTATGTATAGGTAAGAGGTTGTGAGGCTTAGAAAGGAAGCAACAGCAGCGTTTTGGACTGGTGAAAAAGCATGGGAGATTAGAGGAGTATTGTTGTTAACTTGGCGTTGGTTTTGCGCTTGGTGTTTGGCTTTTGCCGTGGACATTACGTAGTGGATATTTCAAGGAACGATAATTAGGTTAGGAGAGTTTGTGTCCAGGTAGAAAACGATCTTACCTTGATTCCGACCTGTCCTTGCTCCGTGTAGTATTGAAAGTTGACACCGTCGTTACTGTACTGCACTTTGTACTTGGTTACCCACTGGGCGTATCGATTTCTGCCTTGCGTTGCTAGGCCGGTTACCTTGATGTGCTTATTACCCAAATCAATCTGCAGCCACTGGCCGAGGTTATTGTGTCTAGCTGACCATGATCCTGCTTTGCCGGAACCTGCTTTAAAGTGGAGTCTTGCCTGGATGGCAGCATGATTGGCATCCCACTCCGTAGAAGCACGAACTTTACCATTTGAGATGGCACCACTTTCCATGCCAAGAGCATCCCGACATTCTGCACCTTGAGAAATAAAAACAGACGGTTGGTCGAGTTCAAAAGGATCATTAAATTAAGCGACCTGCTAGCCGTGTTGTGGCGCAAAATTGCAACTGGACAACAATCATCGCTGAGCCATTTCTTTGAACAAGACTTACAAAAGGCGGAAAGCCGGTATAGTTCGGAGAGTTTGTTACGGAACTAGCGAGTGGACCACTGACGACGCAGTTTCTTTGCACGGGCTGTTGTAAGAGTGGGTACAAAAATTTTGGTGTACTTAGAAACTGTTTGATCTAAACGGCGGGGGGCGGGCGGTTTCGGTTTTGTGGCCAGAGGTGCCCATTTCTGACGCGTATGGAGGGGGTTCTGCCAAAAAGTCGTAGGCTAACTTTGGTGACGAAAATGCAGAGTTACCTTTACACCCATATACCTCCACCCTCATGGATATGTGACCGTGCCAAGCTGTTGGTCTAAAACGGATGTAGCGCGCTCGGATTGCATGGCTGAGATGGTGGTAGACCACAGTGTCCTGGTCTGCGTTTCCAACAAACTCCTGAAAGTAGAACGTGGACTCTTTTTGGAAAAGATCCTTCAACTATGTATAGGTAAGAGGTTGTGAGGCTTAGAAAGGAAGCAACAGCAGCATTTTGGACTGGTGCAAAAGCACGGGAGATTAGAGGAGTAACGTTGTTAACTTGGCGTTGGTTTGGCGCTTGGTGTTTGGCTTTTGCCGTCGACATTACGTAGTGGATAGGTCAAGGAACGATAATTAGGTTAGGAGAGTTTCTGTCCAGGGAGAAAACGATCTTACCTTGATTCCGAGCTTTCCCTTCTCCGTGTAGTATTGAAAGTTGACACCGTCGTTACTGTACTGCACTTTGTACTTGGTTACCCACTGGGCGTATCGATTTCTGCCTTGCGTTGCTAGGCCGGTTACCTTGATGTGCTTATTACCCAAATCAATCTGCAGCCACTGGCCGAGGTTATTGTGTCTAGCTGACCATGATCCTGCTTTGCCGGAACCTGCTTTAAAGTGGAGTCTTGCCTGGATGGCAGCATGATTGGCATCCCACTCCGTAGAAGCACGAACTTTACCATTTGAGATGGCACCGCTTTCCATGCCAAGAGCATCCCGACATTCTGCACCTTGAGAAATAAAACAGACGGTTGGTCGAGTTCAAAAGGATCATTAAATTAAGCGACCTGCTAGCCGTGTTGTGGCGCAAAATTGCAACTGGACAACAATCATCGCTGAGCCATTTCTTTGAACAAGACTTACAAAAGGCGGAAAGCCGGTATAGTTCGGAGAGTTTGTTACGGAACTAGCGAGTGGACCACTGACGACGCAGTTTCTTTGCACGGGCTGTTGTAAGAGTGGGTACAAAAATTTTGGTGTACTTAGAAACTGTTTGATCTAAACGGCGGGGGGCGGGCGGTTTCGGTTTTGTGGCCAGAGGTGCCCATTTCTGACGCGTATGGAGGGGGTTCTGCCAAAAAGTGGTAGGCTAACTTTGGTGACGAAAATACAGCGTTACCTTTACACCCATACACCTCCACCCTCATGGATATGTGAGCGTGCCAAGCTGTTGGTCTAAAACGGATGTAGCGCGCTCTGATTGCATGGCTGAGCTCGTGGTAGACCACAGTGTCCTGGTCTGCGTTTCCAACAAACTCCTGAAAGTAGAAGGTGGACTTTGTTTGGAAAAGATCCTTCAACTATGTATAGGTAAGAGGTTGTGAGGCTTAGAAAGGAAGCAACAGCAGCGTTTTGGACGGGTGCAAAAGCATGGGAGATTAGAGGAGTAACGTTGTTAACTTGGCGTTGGTTTTGCGCTTGGTGTTTGGCTTTTCTCGTGGACATTACGTATTGGATATGTCAAGGAACGATAATTAGGTTAGGAGAGTTTGTGTCCAGGTAGAAAACGATCTTACCTTGATTCCGACCTGTCCTTGCTCCGTGTAGTATTGAAAGTTGACACCGTCGTCACTGTACTGCACTTTGTACTTGGTTACCCACTGGCCGTATCCATTTCTGCCTTGCGTTGCTAGGCCGGTTACCTTGGTGTGCTTATTACCCAAATCAATCTGCAGCCACTGGCCGAGGTTATTGTGTTTAGCTGACCATGATCCTGCTTTGCCGGGAACTGCTTTAAAGTGGAGTCTTGCCTGGATGGCAGCATGATTGGCATCCCACTCCGTAGAAGCACGAAGTTGGCCATTTGAGATGGCACCGCTTTCCATGCCAAGAGCATCCCGACATTCTGCACCTTGAGAAATAAAACAGACGGTTGGTCGAGTTCAAAAGGATCATTAAATTAAGCGACCTGCTAGCCGTGTTGTGGCGCAAAATTGCAACTGGACAACAATCATCGCTGAGCCATTTCTTTGAACAAGACTTATAAAAGACGGAAAGCCAGTATAGTTCGGAAAGTTTGCTACAAAGCTAGCGAGTAAACAACTCACCACGCAGTTTCTGTGCACAGGCTGTTGTAAGAGTGGGTACAAATTTTTCATATACTGAAAAACTGTTGGATCTCAACGACGGGCGTATTGAGTTTTGTGGCCACAGGCGCCAATTTTTGACGCATATGGAGGAGGCTGTCCCAAAAAGTGGTAGGCTAACTTTGGTGACGAAAATACAGCGTTACCTTTACACCCATACACCTCCACCCTCATGGATATGTGAGCGTGCCAAGCTGTTGGTCTAAAACGGATGTAGCGCGCTCTGATTGCATGGCTGAGCTCGTGGTAGACCACAGTGTCCTGGTCTGCGTTTCCAACAAACTCCTGAAAGTAGAACGTGGACTTTGTTTGGAAAAGATCCTTCAGCTATGTATAGGTAAGAGGTTGTGAGGCTTAGAAAGGAAGCAACAGCAGCGTTTTGGACGGGTGCAAAAGCATGGGAGATTAGAGGAGTAACGTTGTTAACTTGGCGTTGGTTTTGCGCTTGGTGTTTGGCTTTTCTCGTGGACATTACGTATTGGATATGTCAAGGAACGATAATTAGGTTAGGAGAGTTTGTGTCCAGGTAGAAAACGATCTTACCTTGATTCCGACCTGTCCTTGCTCCGTGTAGTATTGAAAGTTGACACCGTCGTCACTGTACTGCACTTTGTACTTGGTTACCCACTGGCCGTATCCATTTCTGCCTTGTGTTGCTAGGCCCGTTACCTTGGTGTGCCTATTACCCAAATCAATCTGCAGCCACTGGCCGAGGTTATTGTGTTTAGCTGACCATGATCCTGCCTTGCCGGGAACTGCTTTAAAGTGGAGTCTTGCCTGGATGGCAGCATGATTGGCATCCCACTCCGTAGAAGCACGAAGTTGGCCATTTGAGATGGCACCGCTTTCCATGCCCAGAGCATCCTGACATTCTGGACATTGAGAAATAAAAGAGACCGTTGGTCGAGTTCAAAAGGATCATTAAATTAAGCGACCTGCTAGCTGTGTTGTGGCGCGAAATTGCAATTGGACAACAATCATCGCTGCGCCATTTGTTTGAGCAAGACTTATAAAAGGCGGAAAGACGGTATAGTTCGGAGAGTTTGTTACGGAGCTAGCGAGTGGACCATTGACGACGCAGTTTTTGTGCACGGGCTGTTTTAAGAGTGGGTACAAAAATTTTCATGTACTTGGAAACTGTTGGCTCTGAACGGCGGGGGGCGGGCGGTTTCGGTTTTGTGGCCAGAGGTGCCCATTTCTGACGCGTATGGAGGGGGTTCTGCCAAAAAGTCGTAGGCTAACTTTGGTGACGAAAATGCAGAGTTACCTTTACACCCATATACCTCCACCCTCATGGATATGTGACCGTGCCAAGCTGTTGGTCTAAAACGGATGTAGCGCGCTCGGATTGCATGGCTGAGATGGTGGTAGACCACAGTGTCCTGGTCTGCGTTTCCAACAAACTCCTGAAAGTAGAACGTGGACTCTTTTTGGAAAAGATCCTTCAACTATGTATAGGTAAGAGGTTGTGAGGCTTAGAAAGGAAGCAACAGCACCATTTTGGACGGGTGCAAAAGCACGGGAGATTAGAGGAGTAACGTTGTTAACTTGGCGTTGGTTTGGCGCTTGGTGTTTGGCTTTTGCCGTCGACATTACGTAGTGGATAGGTCAAGGAACGATAATTAGGTTAGGAGAGTTTCTGTCCAGGGAGAAAACGATCTTACCTTGATTCCGAGCTTTCCCTTCTCCGTGTAGTATTGAAAGTTGACACCGTCGTTACTGTACTGCACTTTGTACTTGGTTACCCACTGGGCGTATCGATTTCTGCCTTGCGTTGCTAGGCCGGTTACCTTGATGTGCTTATTACCCAAATCAATCTGCAGCCACTGGCCGAGGTTATTGTGTCTAGCTGACCATGATCCTGCTTTGCCGGAACCTGCTTTAAAGTGGAGTCTTGCCTGGATGGCAGCATGATTGGCATCCCACTCCGTAGAAGCACGAACTTTACCATTTGAGATGGCACCGCTTTCCATGCCAAGAGCATCCCGACATTCTGCACCTTGAGAAATAAAACAGACGGTTGGTCGAGTTCAAAAGGATCATTAAATTAAGTGACCTGCTAGCTGTGTTGTGGCGCGAAATTGCAATTGGACAACAATCATCGCTGCGCCATTTGTTTGAGCAAGACTTATAAAAGGCGGAAAGCCGGTATAGTTCGGAGAGTTTGTTACGGAGCTAGCGAGTGGACCATTGACGACGCAGTTTTTGTGCACGGGCTGTTTTAAGAGTGGGTACAAAAATTTTCATGTACTTGGAAACTGTTGGCTCTGAAGGGCGGGCGGCGGGCGTTTTCGGTTTTGTGGCCACAGATGCCAATTTTGACGCGTATGGAGGAGGTGTGCCAAAAAGTCGTAGGCTAACTTTGGTGACGAAAATGCAGAGTTACCTTTACACCCATATACCTCCACCCTCATGGATATGTGACCGTGCCAAGCTGTTGGTCTAAAACGGATGTAGCGCGCTCGGATTGCATGGCTGAGATGGTGGTAGACCACAGTGTCCTGGTCTGCGTTTCCAACAAACTCCTGAAAGTAGAACGTGGACTCTTTTTGGAAAAGATCCTTCAACTATGTATAGGTAAGAGGTTGTGAGGCTTAGAAAGGAAGCAACAGCAGCGTTTTGGACGGGTGCAAAAGCATGGGAGATTAGAGGAGTAGCGTTGTTAACTTGGCGTTGGTTTTGCGCTTGGTGTTTGGCTTTTCTCGTGGACATTACGTATTGGATATGTCAAGGAACGATAATTAGGTTAGGAGAGTTTGTGTCCAGGTAGAAAACGATCTTACCTTGATTCCGACCTGTCCTTGCTCCGTGTAGTATTGAAAGTTGACACCGTCGTCACTGTACTGCACTTTGTACTTGGTTACCCACTGGCCGTATCCATTTCTGCCTTGCGTTGTTAGGCCGGTTACCTTGGTGTGCTTATTACCCAAATCAATCTGCAGCCACTGGCCGAGGTTATTGTGTTTAGCTGACCATGATCCTGCTTTGCCGGGAACTGCTTTAAAGTGGAGTCTTGCCTGGATGGCAGCATGATTGGCATCCCACTCCGTGGAAGCACGAAGTTGGCCATTTGAGATGGCACCGCTTTCCATGCCCAGAGCATCCTGACATTCTGGACATTGAGAAATAAAAGAGACCGTTGGTCGAGTTCAAAAGGATCATTAAATTAAGCGACCTGCTAGCTGTGTTGTGGCGCGAAATTGCAATTGGACAACAATCATCGCTGCGCCATTTGTTTGAGCAAGACTTATAAAAGGCGGAAAGACGGTATAGTTCGGAGAGTTTGTTACGGAGCTAGCGAGTGGACCATTGACGACGCAGTTTTTGTGCACGGGCTGTTTTAAGAGTGGGTACAAAAATTTTCATGTACTTGGAAACTGTTGGCTCTGAAGGGCGGGCGGCGGGCGTTTTCGGTTTTGTGGCCACAGATGCCAATTTCTGACGCGTATGGAGGAGGCTGTGCCAAAAAGTGGTAGGCTAACTTTGGTGACGAAAATACAGCGTTACCTTTACACCCATACACCTCCACCCTCATGGATATGTGAGCGTGCCAAGCTGTTGGTCTAAAACGGATGTAGCGCGCTCTGATTGCATGGCTGAGCTCGTGGTAGACCACAGTGTCCTGGTCTGCGTTTCCAACAAACTCCTGAAAGTAGAACGTGGACTTTGTTTGGAAAAGATCCTTCAGCTATGTATAGGTAAGAGGTTGTGAGGCTTAGAAAGGAAGCAACTGCAGCGTTTTGGACGGGTGCAAAAGCATGGGAGATTAGAGGAGTAACGTTGTTAACTTGGCGTTGGTTTTGCGCTTGGTGTTTGGCTTTTCTCGTGGACATTACGTATTGGATATGTCAAGGAACGATAATTAGGTTAGGAGAGTTTGTGTCCAGGTAGAAAACGATCTTACCTTGATTCCGACCTGTCCTTGCTCCGTGTAGTATTGAAAGTTGACACCGTCGTCACTGTACTGCACTTTGTACTTGGTTACCCACTGGGCGTATGCATTTCTGCCTTGCGTTGCTAGGCCGGTTACTTTGGTGTGCCTATTACCCAAATCAATCTGCAGCCACTGGCCGAGGTTATTGTGTTTAGCTGACCATGATCCTGCTTTGCCGGCAACTGCTTTAAAGTGGAGTCTTGCCTGGATGGCAGCATGATTGGCATCCCACTCCGTAGAAGCACGAACTTGGCCATTTGAGATGGCACCGCTTTCCATGCCCAGGGCATCCTGACATTCTGGACATTGAGAAATAAAAAAGATTGTTGGTCGAGTTCAAAAGGATCATTAAATTAAGCGACCTGCTAGCTGTGTTGTGGCGCAAAATTGCAATTGGACAACAATCATCGCTGCGCCATTTGTTTGAGCAAGACTTATGAAAGGCGGAAAGACGGTATAGTTCGGAGAGTTTGTTACGGAGCTAGCGAGTGGACCATTGACGACGCAGTTTTTGTGCACGGGCTGTTTTAAGAGTGGGTACAAAAATTTTCATGTACTTGGAAACTGTTGGCTCTGAAGGGCGGGCGGCGGGCGTTTTCGGTTTTGTGGCCACAGATGCCAATTTCTGACGCGTATGGAGGAGGTTGTGCCAAAAAGTGGTAGGCTAACTTTGGTGACGAAAATGCAGAGTTACCTTTACACCCATATACCTCCACCCTCATGGATATGTGACCGTGCCAAGCTGTTGGTCTAAAACGGATGTAGCGCGCTCGGATTGCATGGCTGAGCTCGTGGTAGACCACAGTGTCCTGGTCTGCGTTTCCAACAAACTCCTGAAAGTAGAACGTGTACTTTGTTTGGAAAAGATCCTTCAACTATGTATGGGTAAGAGGTTGTGAGGCTTAGAAAGGAAGCAACAGCAGCGTTTTGGACGGGTGCAAAAGCATGGGAGATTAGAGGAGTAACGTTGTTAACTTGGCGTTGGTTTTGCGCTTGGTGTTTGGCTTTTCTCGTGGACATTACGTATTGGATATGTCAAGGAACGATAATTAGGTTAGGAGAGTTTGTGTCCAGGTAGAAAACGATCTTACCTTGATTCCGACCTGTCCTTGCTCCGTGTAGTATTGAAAGTTGACACCGTCGTCACTGTACTGCACTTTGTACTTGGTTACCCACTGGCCGTATCCATTTCTGCCTTGCGTTGCTAGGCCGGTTACCTTGGTGTGCTTATTACCCAAATCAATCTGCAGCCACTGGCCGAGGTTATTTTGTTTAGCTGACCATGATCCTGCTTTGCCGGGAACTGCTTTAAAGTGGAGTCTTGCCTGGATGGCAGCATGATTGGCATCCCACTCCGTAGAAGCACGAAGTTGGCCATTTGAGATGGCACCGCTTTCCATGCCCAGAGCATCCTGACATTCTGGACATTGAGAAATAAAAGAGACCGTTGGTCGAGTTCAAAAGGATCATTAAATTAAGCGACCTGCTAGCTGTGTTGTGGCGCGAAATTGCAATTGGACAACAATCATCGCTGCGCCATTTGTTTGAGCAAGACATATAAAAGGCGGAAAGACGGTATAGTTCGGAGAGTTTGTTACGGAGCTAGCGAGTGGACCATTGACGACGCAGTTTTTGTGCACGGGCTGTTTTAAGAGTGGGTACAAAAATTTTGATGTACTTGGAAACTGTTGGCTCTGAAGGGCGGGCGGCGGGCGTTTTCGGTTTTGTGGCCACAGATGCCAATTTCTGACGCGTTTGGAGGAGGTTGTGCCAAAAAGTGGTAGGCTAACTTTGGTGACGAAAATACAGCGTTACCTTTACACCCATACACCTCCAACCTCATGGATATGTGAGCGTGCCAAGCTGTTGGTCTAAAACGGATGTAGCGCGCTCTGATTGCATGGCTGAGCTCGTGGTAGACCACAGTGTCCTGGTCTGCGTTTCCAACAAACTCCTGAAAGTAGAACGTGTACTTTGTTTGGAAAAGATCCTTCAACTATGTATGGGTAAGAGGTTGTGAGGCTTAGAAAGGAAGCAACTGCAGCGTTTTGGACGGGTGCAAAAGCATGGGAGATTAGAGGAGTAACGTTGTTAACTTGGCGTTGGTTTTGCGCTTGGTGTTTGGCTTTTCCCGTGGACATTACGTAGTGGATATGTCAAGGAACGATAATTAGGTTAGGAGAGTTTGTGTCCAGGTAGAAAACGATCTTACCTTGATTCCGACCTGTCCTTGCTCCGTGTAGTATTGAAAGTTGACACCGTCGTCACTGTACTGCACTTTGTACTTGATTACCCACTGGGCGTATGCATTTCTGCCTTGCGTTGCTAGGCCGGTTACTTTGGTGTGCCTATTACCCAAATCAATCTGCAGCCACTGGCCGAGGTTATTGTGTTTAGCTGACCATGATCCTGCTTTGCCGGGAACTGTTTTATAGTGGAGTCTTGCCTGGATGGCAGCATGATTGGCATCCCACTCCGTAGAAGCACGAACTTGGCCATTTGAGATGGCACCGCTTTCCATGCCCAGAGCATCCTGACATTCTGGACATTAAAAGTTTTATTGTTTTTTTTTTCTGTTATATATAGCTTCGTTTGGGATGGTTGAGTGTATTAAATTATTGTAGTTTGTTGTGGACGACGTAGAAACGTCTTTGTTTGTTTTGTTGCTTTTTTTGGTTGTAATGGTTTTTAATTATGCTGAAAATAATGAGTTCTTGTGTGTCTTTTTGGAGAAGAAATATCTTTAGGTGATTTTTATTTACTGAAGGAATTCATTTGGAAAGAAACGTAAACCGGGCTAAAATGGTTTAAAGGGAAGTTGACGAAACACCTTGTCCCCGAAAACAAATGTAAAGAGAGAACTTATAAGTTGTTTTCGTTTTCTAAATATAAAAGCGTTACTCCTAGGTATTCTTTATGCTAAGGAAACTGGGGTAAGGTTTGGCCGGTTGGGCATTCGGCTGGTGTGCGTCTTTAGCTTTTGCTTAATACCTTTTGGATTTACAACAGAATTGTGAAGAGTGTAACTGATAACCTTGTCAACAGTTATTTCCATCCGCCAAACTGACGTTGACACATTAATGATTCGTACACAAAGTAAGGGTTAGGGTTAGGTTTGTTGCTATATACATATTCAAATCAAACCATTCATTGTCAGCAAATCCCCGGTGGTGTAGTAGTTAAAGTGATGCACTGCAGAGCCGATGGTCCGAGATCGAATCCTACTAGTGCCTTCCTGAATTTTTTTTCCTTAAAAATTGAAGAGACTTAGACTTTTATGAACAGAAATTTTAAGAGACAGATAAATTTCATTTAAGAAAAGTGAAATGTCTTTTGAGAGCTACTGAGAGGAAAAAGTCAGTTTGGCGGATGGAAACAAGTGACGACCTGATAACCTTTACATTACTTAGGTTTTTGGAGTGCTAAGTTACCGTACCTTTACATCCGAATACTTCAACTCTCATTGAAATGTGACCATACCAGGCTGTTGGTTGGAAACGAATGAAACGCGCCCTGATCGGTTTTGTAAGTTTATGGATAACCAGAGTGTCTTGATTTGTATTCCCTGCGAACTCCTAAATCAACAAGACAGACACGGTCTCTGTATTTTTATTATTAGGTAAGTCAGTGGACAGCAGTTTTAGTTTTTCGAGTATATTGGAACTACCTGGCTTTTCACTGCTGGGGACAGTTGGGCTAGGGAGAGTTGTTTTTGCGAAAAATGAAGCAGCTTTCCCTAAATAAAAATTCAAGAAAGGGATAAAATTTGGAGTTTCAGTCTTTAATGGTAGAAAGAACATACTTATTTCAATTAATTTTAAGAAAATCATGAAATTATAACATGCTCTTGGGAGAATTTGCGAACGTTATATTTGTAAAAATAGCAGAGAGATCTTTTTCATTGAGAGACAAATACCTTTTTGTTTTATTTAACTGAGTTTGAAAGAATTTTTTAAAATACTTTCCCCCTCAGGGTCGTTGTACAGGGTTAAATATATACCTATAGGTTTCTTGTCTAAGTACTATCCACCACTATTTACTTTCCTTTTAGGGAGAGATGTTGAGTATGAAGGGGCTATGTCACCCCACACGCATGCGCGAGCCAATGAAAACAAACTTGAAAAAGTCGGCCCGACTTTTTCAAGTTGTGTCGGAGATTTTGGAAGGCTGTTTTTATCTGTCTAAATCTCAGCCATCGTTCGATAGTTAGCGAAGTTTTGTATTAAGAATCGTTCTATGGTGATTACAGAATAATTTTTTGGCGTTATTTTGAAATTGTTTGCCTGTGGAATGTTTTTACGTGGATTTACTGTGTCCTCTTATCAGCGGCCGTTGTAATGGCAGAGTTAATGACGGCTACTCCACAATGAGTGATGGAATCTTTGATGGAATCTTCTCTATAGTTCACAGAACCTTTCTATTGAGTTATTTTAGAGGCTGCTGGCTCTTGGATTTTTCTTGTGCTCAAAGTATGTGGACATATAATGAAGCGGCTATCGAGTTGGCGGCGGCCGTTTTTTGTAAACGATTACAAGAGCATCAGGCCATGAGTTTCGTGACGAAACTAAACTCCTGGCGAAGGAAACATTATAAAATTCGGCTAGATTCCTTCTTGTATTTATCTGGATTCACGGCAAAGATAAACACGACCGTTTGCTCGTCCAGATTGTTCTCAACGGACTTTGAGAGGCAGTTTAGTACGAGTTAGATCCTGTAAATGCCATATTTTTGAACTGTTTGTGTTGGAGCATATTTTTGGAAAATAGCAGAGTTTACTTTCCCTTTTTATCAACGGACTGCTTATAGTGGAGTAGTATACCAATGATGCTTGGTTCTGTTTTTCTCTACGTCGCAGTGATTCGGCACGATCGAACAATTTTGCGCGATAATGTATGTTTCCCTAAGATCAAAACAAAGACTTGATGTCTCTTGTTCTATCAGCATCTAAATTATAAAATCACTAGCGACAGAGACGTCTAATTGTTAATGATTTAAAACAGTCTTGGTCTTTATCTTTGGTCTAGCGTCTTTTGTAGCTCGTTTGTAAAATACAACTTCGATTTATTTTGTTGAATAAGACAATATGTTGTCGTTGAATTTTTGTTTGCGCTCTATTTTATGAATGGCATGCGTTTTTACTTCAAAACTACAAGTAAAATTGTCGTCACAATTTTATTCTTGATCTAGCATAACCAGAGAAGAAACGTTGCGTAAATTCTATCGAAATATCCCTTATCTAAACCCATTTTCGCTTGTTAACCTCTCTAAATTCGGAGCCTTGGACGTGACAGAGAACATGGAGAAAGTCACGCGTTAAAAACAATAGAATTTTGACAGTTGAAAGTAATTTGCATAACCTCAGAGCGCATGCTCTCCAGCTGACATATAAAATGAAAATTTCGTTGAATATCAGTTTTGCATAAAATAGTCAGCGCCCTGTTCGTCGTAAAAGTTTGTCTCACCTTGATTGCCACATTTCCTTGTTCTTTGTAGTAATGAAAGTTGACACCATTGTCACTGAATAGTAACTTGTATTTTGTAACCCACTGATTGTATGCATTCCTGCCTTGCGTGGCTATGCGTGTTACTTTTGTATGCTGATTAGCCAAGTCAATTTGCAGCCATTGGTTCATGTCATTTGAGCGAGCTGACCATGATCCTGCTTTGCCTGGAATTGCTTTAAAGTGGAGTCTTCCCTGGATGGCAGCATGATTACCATCCCACTCTGAAGAGGCTTTTATTTGGGCATCTTGTATCGCACCGTTTTGCATACCGAGGGGTGTTTGACATTCTGCAAAAACATGCAAATCTTAACTTTCTGTTAAACATGTACAGTAAGCTCTCTCGTAAGCGACCACCCTTGGTGCACGGAAAAGTGGTCGCTTATGGGAGGACGTAACAAAGTACTTTTAAACTTAATTGATTAACGTAATTAGATACAGATAACAAGTACAATGCAGTTTAAAATTTGTCTCTTGTTAATCATAAATCGCCTAAATGGGGTGCACATACTTACTTGTACTCCAGTTCAGACTTAACAGTATTTACATTTCACAGTCACTCGGTCGCATTCGAAAGCTTCTCGACGAAATCTAGAATGCTCGATTGCTTTTGTGTTTTGAGCCTTAAGTCAAAAAGAATATCAGGCACTTTCGTCTGCACACCCCGATTATCGGCGAACTTATCTTTACTTGAAAGTACACTCTGTACTATTATTAAAGTGTATTTTTTGCTCTGGGTCAGCGATGTTAAAAACTGAGCATTTGTGACATTCGAGTAACTCTAGAAGGAGAGTGGTTGCTTACCAGAATTAGAAACAGAAAACAAAAGAATATGTCCAATTTTTGGCCTTAAAAGTAGTCGCGGTCGAGTAAGAATTAGGAGAAGTGGTCGCTTACAAGAGTTTTTGAAACATTATTTGTGAGAAACAAAACGGTTATTTTTAGGGTGGTCGCTTACGAGAAATGGTCAGTATGAGAGAGTTGACTGTAAACAGAATTGCGCAACTTTACAAATCCAAAAGACACCAAGCTAAAAATATAGTACATTACTTATCACTACATTGCAATGTTAGTACTGCCTTTCCTTTAGATCAAACTGCGTTCCTTCCTTCCTGATGAGTTGCGTTTTGATTCAAAGTCAGTTCTAGACCAGAATCATCCTCGGAGACCCAAGGGCGATCCGTCGGGTCTTGACATACTGCCCCTGCTTTTTGTCTCTTTGCGACTGACCACCCCTGGGTCTCCGAGGATGGACCGTGATAGCTCATGATATATTCCAAGGTCAACAAGAAAACTTGGCATTGTTTGGTCAAATTTTCCAATATTTTATTTTTCTATTTTGAAGCTTCACATCTTTATTATGGCGCGGGCCAGATTCCAATGCCAAAGAGTTGGCCTTCGAGTACATGGTAAAAAAGGGGCTTACTTGGACTTCCACCTTCCGCTATTGTAAAGCAGACCAACAGTAAAGGTGCCACCGTGAAAGGAATCATTTTCCCTGCGTAGAAAAGAAAAAGAAACTTTACTTACTAAATGTCATATATTCACCCTTGTTCAAAATCTGGACTGCGAATTCCTGAAAACACTGTAGAAATCCTACTGCAGTGTTTTTAATTTACCCTCCAGTATAGCTTGTCTAGTGTTTCGTTTTTAAACCCAATATATATTTATATTTTATTTACATAAGGAAGTTCAGAAAATTGTGATGCATATTTCATTAACCTTCCTTACATCCGAAATTTATCTCTTTTCTCCTTTCCCCCCAAAATGTCCAATATACTCCACTACATGTAGGTCCCAATCTTCAACAACTAGAGCCCACTAAAGTCATTGGAAGTCTAGTCGTAAAATACCTCGTTAGTTAGGTATGACCCAATACAAGCGCTCTTCAATACCTGTTTGATGAATTTTAGAAGCACAGCACAAATAGAAATGAGGCGGTCCGGTGAATTTTATTCGCGCTTCCAGTGAAATCTAGTCTTGTGTGCTGGATCCAAACTAGGTAGACAGGTTGATAACAAGCGTGCTACACGCAGGGTTTGTACAGAGTTTTAAATTCTTGAAAAAGTCTTGAAATTTGCCCTGAAATTTTCCAGACCTGGAAAAAGTCTAGAAAATGGAGGTAAAGTCTGGAAAAATGATGAAAAGTCTTGACTTTTTTTTCAAAGCTATAACAAGCGCTTTAAAAATGAAATTTTTTTATTTTGGTCAAATTTTATTCAATATAGCCAGTACGTTTGCAGCACATCATGAAAAAAGTTTTGTTCCTGCGTTTTCTAAGGTCTCTATTGATCACTCATTTGATAATCGTTGAGTCTGGAAAAAGAAACTATTATTTTGAAAAAATGTCTGAAAAAATTCCTGAATTCAATTTGGATTCAAAAATCGGTAGGAACCCTGTACAAGCTTGTACACGTTGAAATTGAGTTGGGTTCACTTGTTAATTTTAAACAAAAGCATCTATCTATCTTTCTTCTCAGCAAAAACCTTTTTGGAAACGGGTGATATATAAACCGTCCTGAATAGTTAAAAAACATACAAATAAACGCGGTCTGCTCTGCATGCATATTTTTTGTAGTTCCATAGTTTCCTCTTGTAGAAAGTTTTGGTTTGAAAAGGAGAAATCCAAGACAAATTTCCTGACTATCGTTGTCTTAAGGATTACTGTATAAATCTATGGATGTTATAAAAATAATGTTCTTTTATATTTCAAATTTTTGAACCTATATCTTTCTAAGTTTAGTTTTCTCATAATCATCTTGATTGATCCACGTCGATTAAGGGGATTTGTTAGGTTATATTTAACCCATCAATATTTTCACTACAGTTCTAACCAGTCGATTGTGATCGTCCCGGTCACCTGAAGTGTTTCGTGTGATCGTCTTGATGGCCTGAACATACTTTGAGAAGGATCGCGCAGTATTTGGTGCTGAATAAAGGGCAGTGAAGAGCACGGGCAATTTAATGCAACATCTTCCAGTAGGTTGGTAGTAGAAGAGAAAAAAAACGAATCAGAAGCCGAATCAAGGTTTTAAAGTTGTCAAGTTTCCAAATGACACTCATAGGCGAACGAAGTGTCGTTGTAGCAAGCGTGCGAAGAACTGAGGTACTATGTTTTGGTAAACGTTTTGAATGTTCTTTTGTGTACCACAGCGAAAAAAAGGAAGAAAAAGGGCCAAGACATGAAAAATATGTTCTCGTGATAGAAGAAGACGTCAGAAAGCAGTGTTTTAAACGATTATTTTCGAATTTTGAGTCAATAGTAATTTTCGTCGTGCTGCTATTTGTCGTGAATTGACTGAAAGAAATCATAACTAAAGAAATCAAAAAATTACGTGAAACATTGTTTCGTTATATCAGTAATACTTACCTGCGCAGTTTCCTCTGAAGGCGTTGCTTTGTCTGGCAAAGGCTTTTTCTGGCTTTCCATTTTTAATAATTTGTCAGAGTAAACATATAAAAGTTATTAAAAATTTGGATGGTAAACTAATTTTTGGCCACTTGTAAATAAATCATACCGTATGTGCTCAAGCCCTCCCAAGGCAGTTAATTGCTTTAAATAAATACCGTGGCATGTGGCATGTAGTATAGGGATGGTGGTAGGGGTGGGAAGAAATATGGAATATGCTCAATCCCTACCAAGAAATTTGTCCTTTTATCAACTTAATACCTTTTGCATCTCAAACAAACAGATGCTTCTAAAACCTTGGGAAATGAACAGTAACGTATCACTAAAGATACAGTCGATACATTATCAGCCATAAGCTTTTATTGAATCCAAATGAGCAACGTTTCTAAGCGTTCAAATGGGTTTAAGCGGGTGGATTCAAAAGGGGTGGGAAGGGGGAGGAGAGGAGGAGTTGCTTTTCAAATAGATGGTCTTTTTGTACGATAACTACAAGTCGTGAATGAGTGGAATAACATTTTCCTCATACAATGCATTAAGTGTTTCTCCATAGAAGTAGGTTCCTATTTGCGCATAATAAAGTCAGTTGTTTTGTGACCAATAAAAGTGTCTTCTGCGTACATGCACGGGTTGAATCTTTGCGAAGGAAAAAGAAGGTAAACTGTCATATTTGATAATTAAATTCGGAACAATAAACGTTAGGTAGTGTCATAACATTGGTGGCGCACCATTTTCGCAAACTTGCACAATTAGACGGTTCACTAAATGTTATTGACCATTGTGTAAGGTAGAAGTTGTTAAGCTCGATGAAGAAATGAATACTCAGGGATAATCACTACTTTAAGTGCTCAGAAAGGATGTGAAAAGTGCTGTGGACTTTGAGCAAAACTGACAGCAATCTTAAGTCGCTGTTTTGATTGCTTCATCTTTATGCTACACCTTTTAAGTTTTTTAGGTGATTACGAAAGGTATGAACTCAGGAGTCATTTCATCACTAGGTGGAGTATAATCGTAGGAGTAGTCCTGGAAACGACTGTTATAGACAGTGACTGACGTTTCGACAAGCTGTGCGGAGAGATCTTTAGAGTCACAGTGAATTGTATCACTCCAGTTGATGGTACTAAATAACCAGATTTTAATACCATCAACAATTGATACAATTCACTTTTCACTCTAAGATATTTACCCAACAGATTGTCGAAACGTCCGTCGCTGTCAACAACACTAGTCCTATTCCGGCAGGACTACGCTCACCTCTTTCGGATCATATTCCACTTCAGTACATTTGCGATTGCTTCCCATTTCATTCCAGCCTTTCTTACTTCAGTTTTTGTTTCACGATCACCCATCAGACTTTCTTTGAATATTATCGAGCTACACATATTTAGATATGTTCGTTTATTCTGATTATCAAACACAATGGGGGATGAAAAAAATTTTGTGGTAAAGCCATTACCATTCCGATTCTATCCACCTAGTTCATATTTATCCAGTTGGCAGCTATTATTATTTTGCCGCGTATTAAAAATAAAGCGTGACAACAAAAGGAATGAAATAATTAATAAATGTCATAACAGTGATTTCAATAAATATCCCTTGTTTATTCTCTGTAGTACCAGGATAATGCCTTTTTGAACATTCGATTATGAAAAGCAAATAAAGAGCTGATAGGCACGGGGGCAAGGATTTTAACCAAGTGCAGAGTCAGTCTTAGGCTAAATCGGATCACAGACAAAATTTTTAAAGGAATTATTTCATTCTGTTATAAAAAGGCACACAACTTAACTAGCACCATAAAGACTTTTACTTTTCATTGGGTGATGCAATCGCGTAGTCACGTTCCATAACTGAATTTATATAACTTATTATTATGAGTCGATAGCAATAACCATAATTATAATTAGCATCAACGTGGCTGTCAATATCTGGTGCATCTCGATCTTCGCTAATGGCTGATGGACTTCATAGCTAAAATTGTAGCTCTAAGTGGTCCATTGTGGCATAAATTCACAGTTTTGTTGTCTATTCCTGGTTGTTGGAATTCTGGAATCTTACCTTTCCTGTTTATGTACAAGTTAGGGTGAAGTCATACGTGGATGGCCTTTCTTACCATACGAAAGTGTCAAATGCTGCTGAAAAGTCTAATAGAAAGGGGATGAATGCTATCCTATCCTGCGCATGGAGGATGTCATTGTTTAAAGCAGTTTCAGTACTTTGATATTTTTTATATGCCGAGAGGTCTTGCGCAACTCCTTATCCTAGAAGATGCTGTCATATCCTTATCAAATACTTTTGTAAGTTAAAGTATGCTATCTTTTTCTTTTTTACTTCTTAGATTGGACCGTCAATTGTCGTGGCAAGTTCATGTTTGAGGCCAACCAAGGCACTTGCTATGACAAAAAAGAATTTTCTTTTGCGTGTCTTAGGAACAAATAAGTAGAAATAGATAAAGGGTGAGAACTATATGTTCTCCACACAAGATGATGTCTGAAAGCAGTCTTTTAAACTGTTAAAATATTCTTTCGTTATATTAGTAACACTAACCAGCTCAATTTCTTCTGAGGACGCTTTTGCTTCGTGTGGCAAAGGCTATTTCTGGCTTCCAGTTGGTATTATCTGTCTGGGTAAATATGGAAAAGTTATTAAATGTTCAGATGGTGAATTAATTTTTGGCTACTTGCAGATCAATCGTGTCGCACGAGCCCAAGCCCTCCCAAGTCAGTTCTTTTCTTCAAATAAATACCGTGGCATCTAAAAAAAACGCCGACGCCTCTGTACCCAGTAAAGAAAAACTCATCAAAGCAAAAGTCAAAAGTCAAACATTAAAAATGAAACATTGGATACACTACCAAAGTGACTATTTTTAATAGAAAAAATCTTAAGCTTTTCTTCATCTAAGTGAGCTTCCTTCTAAAGACACCGTTGCTTCGTGTGGCAAAGGCTACTTCTAGCTTTCTGTTGGTATTATTTGTCTGGGTAAACATGAAAACGTTATTAAAACTTCAGATAGTAAACTAATTTTTGGCTACTTGCAGAAAAATCGTGTCGCACAAGGCCAAGCCCTCCCAAGGTAGTTATTTTCTTGAAATAAAGATCGTGTTATCTAAAACAAACGTAAGCTCAAGTTTGTATTTTCGGAAAAGCGCCTTTAGTTTTCGGGTAGACAGGGTTTTGAAGTGGAGAGTTTATATCAAACTGAAAGTTTCCTGACTGCGTGCATTTCTTTGGTGCATGAGCCAGACAAGTTAATAGCCATCATGTACGAACTCACAAAAAGAACTCAGGAGATGCTGTTCGCCGATTGGGCACAATAATACAAAGCATTTTTGTGCCTAATCAGGAGCCAGTATTCGCTTGACCGGTAGGACATGAAAATTTCCTGTTTGCTTCTAACAGTACCTGGGCCGGGTTCAAAGCTGGGTTAAGATAACCCAGGCACCAGGCGAGGAGGGTAAATGCGAAATTTGAACTCAGATGTGAAAGCTTCATTTTGCCAACAAGTTGATGATCGGACGCTCTTAAAAATAACTGAGAAAATTATCCAAAGAAATGTTTTTTAACAAAAGAAAAAAAAGAAACCCGGGTTAAGCGCTGATCGCCCTTATAACAACTGCGCTCTGTAGAAGATCTATTACGCAAGTAAAACAAAAAGTTCTTTTTACACGCCCGAGGCACTCTAGCCAGTGTCTCCTCAAATAACAAGCATTTGAGACGAACCATAGGATATCACGCTGATCACCTTTTCAAAACGTTTCCATTATGATACACAGTTTAAATCGAGGTTTCGCTGTACGCAACCCTTACGTTGAAAATATGCCATAATCATAGTTATCTATCACAAGGACCATCCACCCTTTCCCCTCAACTGCTACCTGTACGCCTAGCAAGCATCGAACGCACTCTCCTAAGCTCCGATTACTCCTAGTAAGTATTTAAACATTGTGCCCTCGATGAAAGGTAAGATAGTAAATGAACCGGAACCCTTCGTGGGTCACATGTTCCTGTGTTACATAGCCCTACTATAACTGGTCGTCTCCTGACTAGTATGCCTAGACTTTCCTCACTCTTACTAGAAGGTCAGGGAACAAATTGGATGGTTGGTTCGGAATACTGTAAGGTCTTAGAGTAATCCGGGCCGTCAAACAGCGCTTAAAGCCTTGCAGAAATATGTGTTTTCGTTTGTGTCTGTGGAAAATCCGCTGATTTAGTGTCAATTGGACCAAGGCTCGAGAATAAAACTTGAGTAACTCGATCTCGTTGCTGTCAACTCCAGAGGTAAATCTTATTGCGAAGTCATTTGAATGTTAAAAAATGTAAAACTCAGAAAGTTTACCAAACGTTTAGGAAACCAAAAATATAGTCAGAATTCTAATAACAGTTGACATTCGCATGCGCCTCTTTGTTTGTTTTTGTGTTGTAAGGCCGGTCCCCGTTTAGAAAAGTTCAGTTGTCCTCTTAATTCTCTAGCCAAGAGCTGGCAGTAGCGCTCGCGAATGCTACGATTGTTTATATGTAGAAAATTTGTCCCTGTTAGGAGGAGGACCCTAAAATCGAAATCCGGCCGAGCCAACTCTTTTTTCTCATATAAACAAGTTTTGTAAGGAAATGTTGAACGAGTAGTCTCGCCGAGGGTAGCTCGGGTAGGCGAATGTAAAAATGCTGTATATATATTTTGAAGTCATAAAGTTATGACTCCGCAAAAATATCCTATCCAGACTTAATGCAAACTGGTCACTGTTTTAAATTACAAACTTCCGCTTTGCCTCAACAGAATCAAAAAGTTGTTGTGAGTATTTCAAAATTCTGTCAAAGAGGTATTTACCTTATTTCCCAACAAAGAATTATAAAATCGAGAGCGTCTTTCGCCGTGTATGTTGTACCTTTGAAATTTAACCAAAGCTGCACCTAAAACAAAGACTAGAAGAGTTTCATAATCCGCATATTTTCAAGATAATTTTTCGTTAAAATTTAAACAATCGCACTCGCAGACGTGCTTAAATGCTGGCAACGCAAATCGTCAATGATCTAAAATAATAATAAAAGAATAGATAAAAAAGGCAAGATGTGCAGGTAGTAACCAAAACCTAAAAAAAATAGAGAAAAAAAGCGAAGAAAAGGTTTTGCAGCTTGAGCGTACGTGAAAA
>CALNXK010000214.1:775000-842707 GCA_942486035.1 Porites lobata | reverse complement strand
TAAAAAATTTTAGCTAGTTAAAAGCTACATGTAGATTTTAATCTTTGCCTAAAAGCCTTTTGCTTCTTTGGAATATAACATATAGCCAAGTAGCAGCTCAACCCCAATCAGAACACAGCATTGATAATAGACCACTAGTTGAATTATTTTTTACTAAAAGTAAAGTAAAGTATTTAGATGAATATTAAAGTCAGAGTTCTTAGGTATTGTTGTTGTTGTTATTTTTTGTCCATCAATTTTAAACCAAATCTTGATGATTTTTGTTTAAGTTCTATCTGGTACATAGAGCTTTGTGATAAAATAACAGTTGTAAGTCAGTGTGCTTGTAAGGCCACCAGCATTAGTTAATTTTAAAGTGAAAATTGAATGATTATGTAAAGTATTCTGTTAATCAATGAAATTCCAACATTCCTTAAATTTGGTTCTGAGTGTACTGTAAGTGTTGATGATGATGACTCCCTATTTTGGGTGAGGTATTAAAAAACTTCAAACTTAGAAATGGCACTAGCTTCACCATCACAAAGTGCAACAGATGCAAAGAGTCCTCTGAGGCGGCCTTCTCAAAGCTCATCTCCGTCTCTCGTCACACCAGAGGTCCAGGCAGTTGATTTTTGTCGAGTAAACCCAAATTAGTCGAACTTGAAACAGCTGTTTCTCTCAGCCAATGGCAGTGTTAGTTTACAAGAGGCAAAAAAGACAGCTGCTTATCCTTGTTATGTGACAGCATTAACACAAAGGAAATCTTTAATGTTTTTTGCTGCTGTAGTTGGACAGACCGATACAGAGAGATCCTACTATCTCTCAGCTTTTTTATGAACTAGTAAATATCCAGCAAGATAGCAGTGATTATCACTATTGTGCTGAATGAACATAGAGATTGCATGTGAAGAGTTGCTGAAGTATTAACTCATCTTGAACTCCAAACACTTTGGTAATTAAACATTGTTTTTCTGCATAATCTAAGTAGATTGATGATCTCCACAATCACATCTGGAGGCTGTGCAGAGTTACCTAGAGGAGATTGCAGGGCCTTGTGGCCCCACAGCAGACCTTCTGCCCTGATTTGTGGATGAGTGAGGCCTTTTGACGCTTTCAGTGTGATGTCCTTAAAGCTTGTGGTACATTTCAAGCTAAGTGCCCAGTAAACAGGAAAAACATTCCAGAAGATCAGTGCCAAGCTGATTTCTAAAGTGAACTCATGATATTCCAGGTTTCATTGCTTGAAATTCAGGAGCTGCGATCTTTTGGCTGGAAACTTCCTGTGGCAGCAGTGAATTATTACAATGCCACATATCAAAAGGTACATTGCAAGAATGATTTATGATGGTAATAGGACTAAGTGGAGTCCAATAATTGGGTCTGTAATCTTGCGAGTGATCGACAAATCACGAGTACAGTATGATTACAGACTGAATTGGATGACACAAAGTTCTGTTGCCAATTAATCATAACTATAACAAAATTTGTGATATTTTAGGCTTCTTTTTGAAATCAAAACACAAGTTTTTTTTTGTTAGCAGGGAAATATAAAAGCCATTGAAGTGTGTACATGTGATGGCATGTACTGTCCAAGTACTAAGACATGATGTGTACTGTCCTATTACACTGTCCTATTAGTGCTGAAATCAGCACAGTTGATAGCCTATCTGATTTGAGAATTAAAGTCATGTAGTGACAATTATTAACATTATTGTACAACTGTATCTACTAATCTTATTTAAGGATGACTTGTGGTAAGGCTGTTTTAGTGCTGTGCTGGTTCTTGTGATATTTTCTATTAATATTCTTGTAGCATTTTGATAGAATATCAAGCATTATTAATTTGATCAAAACACTTTTCATAATTTTTAGTCCAAAAAATACCATGCTTATTAGTAATGGTAACAGGACTGAGTGGAGTCCAATTCGGTCTGTAATCATACGAGTGATTAACAAAATTGGATGACCGCATAGCGGGAGTCCGATTTGTTTAATCACGAGTATGAATTGGACGACACGAAGTTCTGTTACCAATTAATCATAACTTTAACAAAATTTGTGATATAATAAGCTATTTTTTAAATGAAAACACAAGAAATTCGAAATTTTGTTTTGCTAGCAGTGAGAAAAAAAGCCATTTAAGCGCGCGCGTGATGGCGCGTACTGTCCAATTACTTAGGCATGACGTGTACTGTCCTATCAAACTGTCCAATTAAGGCTGAAATCAGGGCAGTTGATAGCCAATCAGATTTGACAATTTTGTTATAGTTATGATTAATGTGTGAATTTTATCCAAATCTTGTACACATGTAAAGTCAACTCTCACCCTAGGGACACTTCGTTATTACAGATACCCTGATTATAAGAGGCACGGCACCTTGCAGTTATACCAAGGCCTCACAATAATGGTGAGGAAAACGATGAAGGAACAAAGTTCACAATGCAACCTCAACACAAAACAAAAGACCTGTAACATATAGGGGTCCACTGAAATTAGAGGTTTTAGACAGGTTTAGACAGTAGCTAAACTTTGGGAAAAGTTACATGCATTTGACTGAAACTCCTGTTATTACACGTACTTAATCCTGCTTATGTACACTTTTTTAGGTGCCAACAGCATAATGTTATTGTTCTAGCTCTCGTTATAACATACACATAAACCAAGCAGTCTCTATTCAGTTAATTGTACAGTTTCTTATGGAACAGTTCCCTTTGGTAGATACCAAAAACTCTTGGATTATGACTGCAGGTAAAAATGTTGATAAAAGTTGATGTAACCTACATGTTAGCATGCAAACGACAGACGTTTCTCCTCGCTCATCGCCGCTAAGGGACGTTTTGCGAGGAGGAACGTCTGTGACTCAGCCGCAGAAATTCCATACTGATGACGTAAATCAGTGTTTACATAATAAATCCGGTAGTCATAGGGTTCCAAATGCAAATTTGTTCAATTTCATGTTTCTCCTGAATGATTTTGGTGAGGTGTTTTGTTCATCTGCGAATGAGCTCCAGCAAAACTCAAATGCTACTTTAAGAAAAGACTATATTCTACAAATATTGACTGTTTTGTTAGAGATTCATCGCATTTACATTTGACCTTTGCAGCCTTTTGTCTTTTGTCTGTCATTTGTAAACAACAGCGAAAACAATGAATCTACTCCATCGACCAATTAGCGCTTCTGACTGGATTCCAGACAAATTTTGCGTCATCAGTATGGAATTTCTCTCCCTGAGTTGCAGACGTTCCTCCTCGTGAAACGTTCCTCATTGGTGATGAGTGAGTAGAAACGTCTGCCCTTCGCAGGCTACCTACAAGGTAGTCATAAGAAATTTGTACCAGCAGTATCCAACCATGGTTTCTTTTTTCTTGAACAGCTGAGGAACCAACCTAGAGGGAACCAAACAATCAGTAATTCTACAGGACCTTTAAAGAATGGTTTGAAAAGGATTAATTCCATGGAGGAAAAGAAAAGCCAAAATACCAGCAAACCAGTGACTGTGCTGAGAATAAAAGAGAGTGATCTAAGAATGTCATTTCAAAACTTGCGTGAAGACTTTGCTCCAAGAGAAGAAGTTGTTAAAGAGCAACATGTTTTGGTAGATCACAACCGGTGTTCATCCACTAGTGATGAAAAATTGCCAGTGTCGACCCAAAAGAGAGTATCTGTTGGTTTTGGCGATGAGAGCTTCAGGACCACTCCTGTCAATAAGACCTTGAGTGACTCAAACCTTTGCCAAATGGATCTGATTGCTAAAAAGCTTCAAAGTGAGAAACTTTCTTCACCTCCATGCAGTGCAGTAGATACTAAATTAAGAGCCCCTTTTGAAGATATATCCAGCGTTGGAAGACAACAGGATATGAATGTGGGTGCTGAAACAAATCCTTCGACCCCACTTTCTTATCTTTCACAGGGCATGTTGTGGAACGCAGCGTCATCTCCATGCAGCAGTGATGGCAGTGATGATGTTTTTACTGGCACAGTTGGAAGGACAAAATCATTCCGGCACCAGTGAGGTGACTTCAAAAAAAGCACGCGACCCTTCAAAGTGACTCTTCATTGCCCTCAACTACTAAAAAGTCTGGAGAATTATTTGGATTCCAAAAAAAAGTAACTGGAAGGTTGAACCTACAGTGCAGTCAAACAATTGAGTTGGTGACATATGATGCAAAAGATCAGCTAAAAGTGACTCCTGCTCATTTCAGGTTGCGATGGTGTATCTGATAATAATTCAAACAGCCCGATTGTTGCTGAAGTGGATGGCACCAATACATGTAGAACCTCAAGTGAATGGGAAGTTGGAGGGATCAAAAGTTAATGCTAATGAAGAGTACAGAAAGAGTAAGCTTGCACAAAACTGCTGATAAAGGTGACCTAGCACCACCACACACTACACAGAATGGACAGCTCTAAAAGCATCAATTGGTGATGAAACACTTGAAGGTGCCAAAGGTGTTAGCTTACATAATGAAGACAGCTGGAGAGAAAGACCATCAGAGAATAAGACACAACTACAAAACACAACTAACGTCAATGATACATGTACATCCAAAAGAAAATTGGAGAGAGAGTTGTAGAAAGGTTTCAAGTTCAGCAGACTTTTTGGGGAAGTGGCTCAGGTAACGAGAACTGGCGTTTTAATAAATCAGTGAGTGTTGATGAGACAACAAAGGATACAACCCTTCATCAAGTGAGCATTCTAAAAGATACAGCATTGGTGACATTAAGTTTGAACGTCAGGATTCAGATGAGAAAGGTTTGTTGATTTAGAAAGAAAGTGTACTTTTACTGCACTTATACATGTACAGTGTATGTACAGTCATTTATTTATTCATTAACTTCCTCAGCCACAACCTTCTCTGCTCAGTGGACCTGCACCTTGTTATTTAATCATTAAGTTCATTGTTTGGGTCTTGCTGACACAGCTCCTTTTTGTTGAGACAAAGATACAGTCCAGCCCCCTTGTAAGCAAACCACCCAAAATGCAAAGACTGAGTGGTCGCTTATGGGAGGTGCCCGTTTATTAGAATCGAACCACGTGGCGCCTCTTCTGAGAGTAGGCGCAAGCACATGTACTTGTGTAGTGACGGTGCCACTAGTCTGGTCTTAATTTTATTATTAAATACCTGCTCATGTTCTGTAGAGTCAACGAATACCAGGTCCATCAATTAAAGGTGAAAAAAAAACTCTTTGTGCTCACCTTTGCTACTGAACCGGTTAAAAAACGTACAGTAAAATCAGTACTTTTAAGTCTGAAAGATAAGAGGAGTTGAATCATTTTTTAATTCAAGCAGTGCAAACCCAAGTTTGAAATAAACATCAAAGGGATATAGTTGAAAAAAAAAAGATTAGGTGTATGGTACTGGTACCTACATGTAGCTACTCTGTACTGTCAGATTCTCAGTATACATGTACAATATGTGTGTATGATTACAGTGTAGGTCAAAATGAAACTCAGGTTTAAAAATTGTTTCATTCTCAATTTCCTTGTCCCCAGCCCTAACTTTTCATTATCATGAATAGCAAGGGTTGAGAAACAAAGAAAACTGAGAATAAGACCAGCCTAAGGGTGAGATTGTGAAAGCCTGAAATTACTTGCTATACTCAATTGTGAAGCCGCCTATGTTTACATCCTAGCTGTCTACTTTAAATCTCCATGAGAACATTGTGTGGATACAGTATCTGTTTTTCTTTTTATATAGTTAAAAGAACCAGAGGAGGGTTTGGGCTTCCTATACAGGCTTCCCATGATAGCAAGGAAACTTTAAGGTAATATTATATATCACTCTCCAGAGGGCTCAAAATTGCAACCTATTATAGTAACATTTTTAACTTAATGTTCTGCTGGTGATTTACATGTAATCTTTCGGAAAAGTCTTTGAAAGAACTTTGTCATGGTACAAATTTTAAGTGTTTTGCATGCTGTAAAAGAATTGGGATGAGGATGCTTTTAACTTTTTTACGTATTTCTCGCTGATTAATTGTATGTGTCAGACTTTCACAAAAACTGCAAAGCAAATTGCAAAGCTAACCTGAAAATTACCCCTATTTTGCAGGCAAAAAACTTGTTTCAATGTCAAAGCATTAACTAGATTTGGGGAATAAAAATATTATTCAGCCCTTCCGTTTATACATTTTTCTTGAAAGGGTTTGCAGTGATAGCAGCTTGAAAATAGGCCCAAGTAACTTCTATGTTAAACTGCTAAAAGGTTAATTGCTTTATTTTTGCCATTGTAGTGAGGAAAATCTTGTGGCATCTGAATCAGAACTTCTTGAAATTCAAATTAGTGAAGAGGAAAACCAAGGTGGGTTATTTGATACACTGTGAATCTGTCAGATGCCCTATCTAATGCAACTTTACTACTAATAAATTGTTTTAAAATAATTTTTGTTTGTTTTTTGTATACTTGAGTATCAGAGCAAAGAGATCATAATTTTTTTTTTCTCTCAGCTCTTCACTGGAGGAAAGTGAAAGATATCCAGGTATTTTAATTCTTCCTCAAAGTATACACAGTTTTGTGGTACAAAATTCTAACCACAAAATTAATGATGATAAATGTCTTCCTTACTGTAAGTTAACAACTGTGTCGCAAGGTGGAAGTTGGGTAGCTGAGATATCCAGGAACTTCCACTAATGGCAGCCAGCTCCTAGAAGGAGAGCACATGGTGGCAAATCCTAGCAACCCAGCCGTGAGCCCTTAAGCACAAGGAAAGAAAACAGGCACCATCAGACTGAGCAAGTCACTGTAAAGAGGGAAGGGACCGAGGGGGAGGGTGGCTATTAACTGAGTCCCTATGATTGAGATGCCAAGGCTGAGTAAATGCTTGCTAAAAACTGCCCAAACACGGCAAAATGCGAGAACGCTAAAAATAATCACAAGGTAGAAGAAAAATGCACTGGAAACTACTAATAACTTGCTAGACATGCCAGAATCCTAAAAATGCACTAGAAAGTGCTACAACACACACAAGAGCCAGAGCATGTGGAATACTGGTGCATTTGCATCTCACAACACTGCTGGCCAGCAAGATAAGGTTAGCACACCTTGTTGTTAACTCTGTTAAATTGCATTTAACTGCATTATATAACGTTTACAATCAAAGTAAGCCAAGTAAAAGAACCATCTTGACTAAAAAAATTCAGATTGATCACTAGTACTGTACACATACAAATGTATAACCCTGTCCTTTGCAATGACAGTGTAGAATGCTTAATCAAGCCACTGGGAAACCAAGCCAACTGCAAGGCAGTGATGTTATCTGATACAAAATAATAAGTCATTTTACTGTTGCGGTCAGTTTCAATTTTCCAAGAAAGGTGCTTAACTAAGTTGCTTGTTTGTAGGTTGACACAGGTTGTAGAATATTTCACAACAGAGAGAAATGTACAGTGGAGATTAGAGGTGACCCTGAACAGTGCAAGGTACTAGTAAATTTAAGCAGTGTATAGTGACTACACAGAGAAATGTTTAGATTTAATTTTGCAACTCTTTAACCAAATTGACAGGTACATGTAAGGCCTACACAACAGTCAGGTGCTGCCTGTAGAAAGGTACTGAGGGTTGGGGGTGAGTGTATTCTCACCTTAAGCAGCCACAATGATGACAGAATCAAGAAGGTCAAGAACAGTTGGTTTTATAACCAAAACAACAACTTTGCACTTGCATCTCATGTTTTGGTACATTTCTTTGAAATCCGTTGCATGTCTATGATGTGCCTAACGCTTTCTGCTGTGTCATTGGCAAGGAAATGTGGAGGCTGTAAACATCACCAAGCTTTTTTGTGAAATGTTACCAGATGCTTACTGCAGAGTAATTATGCAACAGGTTTCTAGTTAATATCAACATGAACTGTTTTCCATACATTCCTTGTGCTGTCAATAAGCAGAATAGGTATACAAACAGTGCCTTTTTTGGTGATTGCTTCCTCCATTCTCATGACGTCAATGTTTGATAAGGCTGGGATATTTGTAGAAGAATAAAATTTAGCTGTTGGCCACTTTCAAGTTTCATCACTCATCTTGCAACTTTGTTGCTTTTCGCTCACTTTGCAGTATCCCTTGCGCCTTCAGCGCAAAACGCAGTCGACTTTGTGGCGAGTCTAAAGAACTCATTACTCGTTAGTTACTTTTTGGAATTGCAAATACTTCTCCCTTAAGTTCTTTGCAATTTACAATGTGGGCAAGAAGGTTAAAAAGTGATAATGGGAAAAAGAATGTGGAGAACAAAGGTACAGAAATCTGACCAATTTGAAACTGATATTGTCTGTTATATCTCTTTTAGGTTGCCAAGAAGAGGGTGTACAGTGTTGTAGCTGCACTTCAAGAAGAGTTTGTAAGTTAAATGAAGACCCAAGGACATGTTACTTTACTGAAGTTTCAGGGCTGTTAATTCATCTTTTCAGAAAGGAAAAATGCCTGCCCAAGTCACTATTTCAGTCAGACAAACTAGAAAAGTTGTCAGGCATACATCTGTACATTATATCGGTTATCACTCTGACTAAGGGATAAATTCTGTCAGACATCAGTAAATTTTAGTCAGACATGGTCAGATGACCGACTGTTATTTGCAGCTTTGAGTTTACTGCAGTTTATATTACAGACTACAAAATGTTTTTTCTACTCAGACAAGTACATTCTTTGGTGTTCTCAATGGCAGTGGCTATATGAAAACTAAATGAATCGTACAAAGGATGATTAACTTGACATCAAGCTACATGTAGGGTTGATTTTTAATCAGAATGTTATTGATAACTGGAATTTAATTCCCAGTTGTAGTTTTAGAAACATAACCTTGTGATAGTGCTGACCGGTTTTTTGGGTAGTATAATTATTAATTATTACTCTATTACACTGATAAATATCCAAATAAATAACGATAAATTATCATTACTAATGGCAGCCAATAAAGTTCTTCATATTTTGTTTTCCACCAGGGCGCCCTTGTTCCACTGTCAGAAGAAATTCTTGAACATCTTCAAACAGAAGGTCGCAGGTTGCTAGCTGAAAGACTGGCCCTTTGCTCAGGAGCTAATGTCAAGATGATAAGCGGTAATTTTCTTTAGCTTTTATGGTACTTTTTCTCTGAGATGCTTTGTAGCTGGTATAAAAGGAGAGGGGAGGGGAGGGTTAAAAGCCAGTGGAGATTCCCTCAACCCTGCCCTGTATACTGAATGTGGTGTAGCAAGAAGGGGGGAAATCATTTCTTTTATTTTGCTTGTTCTTGTAACCTATGTGGGATTGTGTTTCATGGAAATGCAAGTAACTCAAGGGATTATGCTTGTAGAATACGAGAAGTATAGCATTGTGTAATAAACATAAGGTGTCCAACCTGATTGTAAGATATTCATTCTAGTCACAACTTTACCCATTTCTTAGAACGTAAGACCGTTTACATTTTAACCCTTTAAGATCAAAATTTGAATTCTCATTTGTTGCCTCTATTCATTTCCTACAGAAGTAGTGGGGAGAAGGTGTTAAAAGATCAAGCAAATTCATCTTGTGTGATCATGCCCGTAATTCTCATGACCACTCTGTTTTACAAAGGATTGATATTACAAGGAGAAATTTGATGCTGATCACTCTTAGGGCTTAAAGGGTTAAGGGTGCACACATGTACATGCACTTTACCTGACTCATAATAAGCAACCACTTACATATTGTAGCTACAGTGTATGTGCAATAACATATTTTTTAATTCAAAGATGATCATTACTTCGTTTAGACACGCAACTGTTTATATCTGGTTACCGTACGTGTGTAAACCTGGCAAAGAATCAGCTTGCAAAGATCAAGGTTATGGTGAGTACTGTATGCATCTTTTTTTCTTGCTTGCTCCCTCTCTACTCTTAGCCCCTCGCGTGTCGCACGCGCCTCGCTCGCAATTTTCGCTTACCTTCCAGTTTGTGTGGAGAATATAGGAAGAAGCTTAAACCATGAAAGCGGCGAAAACGTTAGCAAAGTACATTCGCGTGACTTGTTCTCATTGGCCCTTGTTCCATGCCTTTTCCATTTGTCAAATTTTGGTTAATTTTTCTGTTTTCACACTCTTTGATAGCTTTTCTTGTTGACACGAAAAGGTATCTGGTTTTGTATGTACAGCAACGGTCCGGACTAGAGTAAGTTATTCACACTTGAAGCATTGTGCCGGCGCGGTTGGCTGAGAGGGTTTGGTGCACTAAATAGGCCACTTCCGAGTTCCAAAACCCTTACTTTCAAAATGAGGCTGGGTGCACAACCTTTCTTGTGAAAATGAGTTTTATTTGCATGAGAATGAAAAATGATTTCCATATCAAAGGCTGAGCACCTACCCTCGTTTTGAAACCGAGGCCCGGAGGAACTCGGAAATGGCTTATTCCATCCTCACTCCTAAATATAACATTTACTTCCGTCTTAGTGGGTTGCAGTCCTCGCTCCTACCTATTCACTTCCGCTATACGGTGCAAATACCTGTTCATACTGTACCGTAGTGTGGCACACAACCTATCCGATATGGGACGCTCCACTTTAGAGATCGGCGCCGCACAGCTTCGCTCCGTTACAGAAATCGCGCCGAAATCACCGTTCTCATAAATGTGATACGTAGCCCTATCCAGTATCTGGTATAGTGTGAACACAGCTATTGCCTTTTGCCGCTCTCGTACCCGTCGCCGTTGTCATTACGTAGGCTTCCTAGTAAGACTGTGAAAAAAATGCACTTTTTATTTGAGTGTCAATGTATTTAGCTCGAAAGTACTAATTGGGGACACTATATTTTACGTCTCCAACTGGAGACGGGACCGCCATTTTACGTGGTCATCCGAGCCACGCGAAGGTCTAGCCTGTTGCAGTGCAAAGGGAGTACCTTCATTTCTCGGTTATTTTAAGACCCTGAGTATTGGTCCGGCCCGAGGAATCGAACCCGCGACCTTCCCGCTCTGCAGTCAACACGCTCTACCGACTGAGCTAATACTGCCGCGGTAAAAACACTCTTACACCTTAGTATCTGAATGTACCCTCACCATTTGTTGTTAAATGGTATTAAGTGTAATATCTCTTGATTTACAGCTAAAGTACACAGATGATCCAGACATCAGTGTAGCAAGTCCAAGCCAACCAGATAGTGCTGAAGAAGAGATTGAACGAGTGGGTAGACTGTTCGCAGCATTAGAAGGGAGACGACAAAGTTTAAAAGGTAAACATTGCCAAGTAGTCTTCACCCGTAACAGGGTCCGAAATTAACTTTTTAATATGGGCGCCAACTGGTGAGCAAGTATAAATTTTTGGTCGCCAGAGGGCAAATTATTTTCGCCAAAAATTCCCCTTGGTGGCTTGGAACGTTCAACTCGTATTGATTGTAGCTGTTGTGGAGGTATATTTACAGGAAGATTCGTTTCCCTTTTAAATTAAAAAAATATCAGCAGGACAAAAAGTAAGACACCTGTTGGCAAAGAGCTTCGAGGTTTCAATTCTTAATCATTTTCTCCGAACATGAAAGTCTACAATAACAACCAGCTTTACAAGTCGCCAGCTGGCTACCAGCTATGAAATTCTGGTCGCCAGGACTGAATTTTTGGTCGCATTGGCGACCAGGAAGGCGCAATTTCGGACCCTGCGTAACAATAACAAACAAGTAGTGAGCTCGTACTCCTTTCACTAGACGTTTTTAGTTGGATTTTTTTCCTCAACAACGCATGCTGTAATTGGCCATATCGAGGCAATCTCATCGCCAGAGCCTTTGTTTCACTTATCTGTAATGGAATTTTCCATTTAGATTTCAAGGAGGGGTTGAAAGGACGAGTTTCCGCTGAAAGTGTTTGAAAACTCCTTGAATGTTTTGTTCAGATGGGAAATAATGTAGTGTTATATCAAAGTAATAGAAAAAACCCAGTTGTTGGTATCCTTGAGTCTTATAACTTGATGTCAGACTGTACTGTGGTACTTTAACCTGTGGTGCTACATTTTCATCATGAACCTGCGTGCGTCTCTGTTGTTCGATAATGAGCTTGAACTACATAAAACAAACTTTAAACCAATGATAAAACCAATATCCTCAACTTGGTCCCTTAGGTCCCGCTTCAATAACCCAGATACTTTGCAGTGGAGTTGGTTTCTGTTTCTGATGAAGGTCATCCCATTGGGTGAAAGGATAATAGTTATCTCCCGGATACTTAATGCTACAGCACCAAAGGGAAGCTTCGGCTACACGCATGTTCTTTTCTTTTTGGCTCGTAATGGTAATTTATGCATTTTAATCGTGCGCTTAACCTGAGACCAGGCCCAAGTTCAGCAGTTTTCATATATTCTCTCATACGCATTCGCGCTTTTATAGGGCTCTCTATTCGTTTAGCCTTGCCCGCGGGAATTTCAATTCATATACCAAGCGAAAAAAAATAGAGCCTAATCTCAGGCTATCTTGCGCTATTCGTAGCCTTGTGTATATGCCTTAAATTTTTCTTTGAACAATTTGTTACAGAGCCTAGTACTGCGGATCTAAAGCCCAGCAAAGGCAGCTTGACAAGGGACTTCTTGCTTGCTTGTGCTTCATCCCCTATTGCTCAGCAGCGCCCAGCTGATCTCAGCTTAGATAGAACAGAGGATTGGGTCCAAGCCATTGTGCTAGTTAATGTGAGTATCGGGCTACGTGCAAACGGATGCAACATTGTTGACCAACAATTCCCAACTTTGTTGGATGTTGCATGTTGTGTTCGTTTGCACACCCTGTTGCGTGTTGTTGCGCAAAGTTTGAAACCGGTCAAACTTTTCGCCCCGTGCAAACGGACGCAACATTGTTGGCTTACAACTCCCAACATTGTTGGGAGCTGTTGCGCCCGTTTGCACGTAGCCTCAGAGTGTTTTAAAAAAGAATCATGTGGGGTATTTGTTCTTTGTGGAGTTGCCTGCGAATAGAGCCGCCTCCATCGCTGCCGTCGCGAAGGGACCCTGATGGCAGAGCCTTTCTTTGAGTTTCACCAGCTCGATTTTAGCGTAATCGAGAAAGACACTGCACAAATTGGGTAAGATATTTATTGAGCATGTGCAGCCCTCTTGCTGGGATACCTGGATAGCTGTGCGCTTGGTACATGAACATCGGGCTTAGTTACGAACATCGGCTTATCAATAAACGGATGCTTGTACTCGGAAAACCAGTTTGAGTAGAAAAAAAAAAACAAAACAAAATTGACTGGTCCAGGGCCCGGTTCCTAAAAGGCAGATTAGCGCTTAATCCAGGATTAAAATTTTGTTCCACTTTTTGTATTGAACTTCCAACGCACTGCTTAGAGTAACATTTTGTGTTATCATTTCTTTTTTTCGAAGTAAAGACACAACAGTATTTTGTAAGCTCAAGTTACATGTTCTTAGACAGAAAACCCTTGCTTAAAATTTGGCTTAATTCCGGGTTAAACTTAACCATCTTTCGAATTCGAGGAACGAGAGGCCCGTTTCTCAAAAGGCCAGGTAACTTTTCGGGTCCAAAGGCAAATTTTGAAATCAAAACCTGTTTAAAAGTAGCTCAGTTCCTAACGAGGACGAGATGTCAATCCTTTTTTTCCCGCGTGTTAACATTAGATAACTTGTTCCGGCCGCTATGAGAGTAGAATGACAAAGGCTATCGCGTTTTCCCGCCGAAATGATGTTGGTTCACGCCTGCGCACTAGATAGTGTTAAGAAAATCTCGTCCTCGTAGTCGTCTTTGTCTTGGAATTTAAAGGTAATCTCATGCGGGACGATATCGCAACGACGATTTTTAGCGCAGTACAGCCTTGCAATGTTGGAACAATGTTGCAGCCATTCCAAGCAATGTTGCAACAATGTTGCAATGGGGTGTTACGCAAAAAATCCTGGTTGCCAATCGTCCTCCAATCCCGACCCAGTCTCCCTCGAACATCAAAATGACCTATTAAGCAACATCAAAGCGCCTTGCAATCCTCGCCACTTATCTACACACGCAATAAAACACGTCTGAAATAGCACCAAAAAATCGCCTGTGTGAACGGGACTTAAAAACTATAGGATTTTACTTTTTGTTATTTTCAGGGAAGAAGGGGCGAGGAGGTTCTGTTGGGACAAAGGAGAGGTTTTGGATCACCTTCGTGTAATTTGGATTCCAGAACAAGACATCCGTCAGTCTAGGGCCTCATTGTTTCTATTAACTGTCGACCGTTTATTATGGGATGTCTGATCATCGCAGAAATGTTGTTGAATGAAACAAGTGCGTTCAACGCTACGTAAACGGAACTCGCCGGGCACTGCCCTTAATCTGAAAGGAACAAGTTTGTGTTTGAGCATGCATGGTTTAAAAAAATGACATCGTTCTCTTGGCATCTAGACCTTGCTGGTGTTATTCAACGTAGCATCTTCAAACAAACAAAGAGAGGTCATTTTTTAATGGGATTTAGAAGTACCAGAAGAGGTTGATTGATCTTCACAACCATCAGTATTGAGCTTGGAGTAGAAGTTGAAGTGACTATTTCTGATGTTTAAAATGGTGCAAGAAAGGATCAACAATCAATATAAGAACAACTTTACCGTTAACGTGTTTGACGGTCTAATGAAGAATTATTCTAAAGACCCAGGAAAAAAGTAAAATGGTGACGAACCTGACTTTTTTGGACACCTTTCAAGACGGTCGAAGAGATGATCCCAAACATTTATTGACAAAAATTCATAAATACAAATTTTAGCGGTATAAATCAATATAATTTTCGTCCAGTTTTTGTTGGGACATGACGTGAGGAAATTGATTGAAGTTTATTTGAAATACGAGATGGTTTTTTAACTTGTTTCAGTTGGTTGAGTTCCTTAGATGAATAAAATTTGACCACCATCGTCGTTAGTAGAAAACCGAAGTTTTGTTATAAATGCAAGATTTTTGTTTTCTCCCAAAAATAACCAACACCAATTTTCTCCTAATAAAATCGATATATTATTAAAGGTGATGTTACACGGAACGAGTCGCAACAACGATTTTTAGCGTAACACAGCGTTGCAATGTTGGAACAATGGTTTAACCATTCGAAACAATGTCGCAACAATATTGCAACGCTGTGTGGCGCTAAAAATCGTTGTTGCGAATCGTCTCCTGTAGCATCACCTTTAAGGAAAAAGGTCATTAGGATTAATAAACTGATCACCAAAGAGAAAATGCTTTAATCTTTTATCAATAAAGGTGATGTTACACGGAACGATTCGCAACTACCATTTTTAGCGCAACACATCGTTGCAATGCTGGAACAATTCAAACAAAGTTGCAACGCTGTGATGTGATACAAATCGTCTTTGCGAATCGTGTCGTGTAACATCACCTTAACTTTGTAGGAAAATTTATGGAGAAAAGTCTGGAGAATTTATATGTTAATTATTGGGGCTTTGAAGGGTTATTAATTTTTAAAATCCTATCGTAACATCAACGTCACGCGGCGAAAATCAAAGCTGATTTCTAAGCTGATTGCTTAAAATATGACGAAGATCGGTAATTCTATTCTGATTCTTTATAACCCATACAGAGATTCTAGCATCTACATCGGCACGTGATTTTATTAAAAATTGCGTGGCACGGACGCTGTGAATAAACCGTTTATGGTGTAACCTAGTGGGTACTGAAAGCTAGTTGGTTTGTTTTTGGAATTTCTAAACAAAAACTGAGTTCTTTTGATGACTCTCAAAAAATGAAATATCAAATCTTTCGCTTGAAAGAATTCCCTTTGCTTCTACGCGAAAATAGGTTGCGTCGCATTGTTATTTCCAAATTGACACGCGTGAACTGTAGTTGCCATAATGAACATAACATCTTCCATGGAACTTGTATTGTCGTCCTCCGTACAACTTCAGAACCTTGAATTCTGTGTGCAAGGATTTTGTAGAGATACAGGGCTCAAGGAGCTGGCACTGTAAGGTCCTGCAAAGCGGTAAACTGTGTATACTGTAGTGTGTTATACATGTATTAAAAGGAAGCGGAATTATAAAAGCGCGCTTTTGCGATAAGACAGAAGGCATTAAATTCAGAGATGACATTCAACGGTCTGAACTTAAAAAAGCTTTCAACAGTAAGAAACTTTGGTAAAAAAATACTTAGGGTTTTGTTTAATCATTTGCTGATACAATCACACAGTCTAAAGGTTAAGTAGAGTGGCAAACTTCGACACAAAATCACGTTTTCTCATATTTTCACTCAGGTAGTTTATGGTATTGCCGCCAAAAACGCCTATCACCGAATAACAACACTTTTCGCAAACGCTTATTATCTCGCAATGTATCTGTAAATTGTGAGCTCGACCGAGCGTCAAAGATTTAAAGACATCACCATAAGCAAAATGTTGCCTAAGTGTACGAGGTACCATAGCCACGAGGAATTTGAATTCCAAAGTTAGGCGGTTTGACGACAGTACGGGGCGTGGGACTGCAGTTTAAACTACCCGTACGTTACAAGACGTCATAAACTGAGAAAACTTATGAGGGAACTGTGAATACTCGAGTGATGATGGATGTGAATGTTCTTTAGTCCATGATTGAATAGTTATGACTGCTTTGGGTGATCTTTTATAAGGGAACTGTATATCTTTATGTCTAGGCAGTAATCACAAGACGAGGGACGGACGTCCCCTCTTACGTACGGGAAGGGATTTCTTTGCGCACCTATTTTATACTGCTTGCAAAATTATCACTTGAGAAATGAGGAACTACTTTCAGTGAAGGAAAAAAAAACAAAGAACATCTGACGAGCGCTCATCTTACTACTCACAATCAAAAGCAAAAAAGTCTGACTAACAACTACACAAGGCAACTGTTTGCTTGGTTTCTTTCATTTTATTACCTTTGTTACCTTATTTTTTCACTACAAAACCTTGTCAAAACCACAGTTACAAGTCAGAGGATAGAGTGATTTTACTTGAACCGTGAAACAGATAATAACAACTAGTGCAAAATAGCTACAAATAAACAAAAAAAAGACAATTTCACGAGTTAAGTAAAATCACTCTAATCAATATGATGACTAACTATTCATCATGGAGTACTATTTTAGTCACATACTATCAAATCCAATATTCAACTAAACACTCCCTTTATTCTCAGTAGACTTATTTCCGCAAAGTCCTACAAATATAAGCAAGGCATTTGGTATGAGAACTATGAGAGGTTTGGAAAAACGGATCACATGTTATAGTGTCTATAATGCCCTACTTTCAGTAGACTGTCGAGGTCCATCGCCCAGGTCGAAAGATTGATATCCTGATGTCTTATGGTAAGCGGAAACTGGAAGAGCTTGGGATGTCTGCAAATTGCCCGTAAGTATGACTCGCAAATACCCTCTCAATTGCTCGTACCTAAGGGAATGGCCCCCCCGCCCCTAACACACACATCACGGGTAATTTTTACTCTCGAACTCGGCGATCCACCTAGATAAGTATCAAGAAAAAGAGGACTCTGAAAGTTTCGTTTCTTTTGCAACGAAATGGCAACAAAATGAACGGATGAAAGAAATGTTTTCCTCAAGAGAAACAAGCTCAACAGTCGAAAAGAACAAAAGACAGATGAACTGAAACTCGTTAATTCAAAAAATATCTGCATGGAGCAACCTCCATAAAATATTGTTACAACAGATTGGATGATTCATCCACTATTTCATTTCAATGAATATCAGCACACCTATTAAATACCTTTGCAAATGGTACTTGTATACCACAAAAATTTTAAACAACTTTTTTTTAGTTAATTTCAGTCCAGAACTGAAACTACCAGAAACAAGAATAATTTCTACTCAACTTACACCCTTACATCTCAAGGGAGAAATGGGAAAAATAAATTTATTCCTAACGTATAAAACTTGTCTAGCATTTTGAAATTTTTGTTTTTAAACTTGAAACAGCCCATCTCGCACCGCGGCCAGTGGCGCGAGCCAGACACTGTATTGAGACCAGGCTTTTCTGTTTGCTCTTAAGCGGTGCGTTTGGCCTTATAGGGAATGAAACACTACATCACATCCTTCCCACGACGCCTTACGGTCTCTGTTATACGCGCGACAATAGGGACTACACAAAAGTGTGACGGCACAACAACCGTTAATCGCTTTGTCGTCCGCTGCACAACGAGCGTATATACCTATCTCGCTCGAACGAGGTCCCCTCTTGTCAGCTCCAACATAACTGGAATAATCGCCGATAACAAAAAGACGCAATGTCAGTTGTCAGCGAAGTTTTCACAGGTTTTGTCGTTGTCAAATCGTTAAGTTCCCTCACGGTGCCTGGGAATGAGACAAACCGGACGACGGACAGCAAAACTAACTTGCCAGTCAGGCCAATGAAAAACAGGAGTTTATAACCATAACTGCCAATACATCATTTAATTTTCCACAGCACAGTGAATGAGTTTTAAGTTAGTCCACTTGTTAATTCGTCAGCTTTGAATAGCTTGGTGGAGCGTATTTGCGCCTGAGATATTTCAGAATGTACAGTGGTAAACAGCTGACTAGAGTGATAACAACAACCTTCCACAAAAACTCCGAGGATATTAGGAACTTTTGGTCTGAAAAACAAAGAACATGTATATCAAATCAAAAACAAAATCATATAAGTATTTATCGAATGTAATAATGCACCCAATATATATGCGAAAACGACCACAAAGTAACACACTGAAGGGAAATTACATGCACGCAAAACTGCCACTGAGTGAAGGGAGGGCACACACTAACAATGTCTCTGTAAAATTTTATCTAAATCGCCTCTAAAACAGCCGAGACATAAGCGTTTTAAAAGACGTAGCACAAGCAAAAATTTTGCCTTATGAATTTATTCATAGACAGGTGTCCCCCGCGGCCTTAAGATGATAAAGTAAATCAGAATACATATCGCATAATTTACGGAAACTGACGGTGCTTCAGTCTATAGCGAGGACAGCACTTACCAAAATAACCTTTAAGGACAATAAGGGTTCCAATGTAGATAAGAAGACTAATGACTTCAGCTACTAACATAAGCCAGTGCCACGTATGAATAGTAAGAGCTACCATAATCAGTTCAGTGAGAATCAGAGAAGTGAATGTTATGGATACCACGTGAATGAAGTCCTGATCGAAAAGGAGAAGGCCACCGAACATTATGATACCACCTGAAACAAACAGCAACGTCAGCTTTTCATTAAAGTGCTACTAAATCATATGTAATATTCTAGTATGTAACATTAACCAGTTCAGTCCAATGCCCAAGGGCGGATGTAGGGGTGGACAGAGGTCGACAAGGTGAATTATGGAAGATTTGAAAACTCAATTCCTCCTGCGTCTCATTCTTTCGATAACGACTGACACTGAAAGACTGACACATAAAAAAAAACTTCCTCAGGCAATCTTCTCGAACGTATGCTAGATGGAGGTAATCGACAGTATGGTATAATTAAAGGTGGTTTCCCGGTGATTATTACGACGGAGAGAATTAACCCCTCCTATTAAATTTACCTTGATATATGCTGATCAGGACCCAAATAAAGAAAGTCTTGTATGAAAGTGATCTGCCCTGCAATTTACAAACAGAAGAAACAAGAAAAACGGCGCAAAGTTTCAATAGGTTCAATTTTATCATTCCATGGTTGAAATTTTACTTTTCTTTTCCTCTCAAACGCATCATCATACGTTAGTACACTCCAAAACATGGGGGAAGAAACATTTAAACCGAGAAATATTGAATTTAATTACCGACAACAACTACACTATTAGTTTTATCACCAACCTTCCCTAAATCTTTATACAATTCAGGATAAATTAACGCGATGTCGGAAGGAACATCCTCATCCAATACAAGAGAGAAAACCGGCAGCATTGTGTACGCCGTGCCGTACCTACAGTAAAATGAAGCAAATCAGTATTGTGCAGTTAGTGTTCATACAGAGAACAAAGAATTATTGACCGTTAAAACGTCCACCTCAGAGTGAAAGTAGTCGCCTTTATGACAATTGACCACGACCAAGAACTTTCAGCGTGAACGTTCGGTGAGTGCAAGAATGATAAAACTATGGAGTCTCCATCGAATAAAATAACTGTTTGGTTACGTCTCAGTTAAAAGGGCTCAAAATGACGGTCGGTCAACGGATATGACCATTTGTCCGGAAAAACTGTCAGTTGGCCGGTCATTTTGACCGGTTAAGTAGATAGCTGTCAAATAAATAACTAAAAATAAATTCAATCGCATTTATTCTGGAAGTTACAAAAACAGTTAAATAATTATTTGTCGGAATTGCATGGCTATTATTTTAAAATAAATATATACAATATTTTGACCGGTCAGAAACGAGCCATAACAGTGACCGAGCTAAAATGTGTTTTAGCGGGTCAACATGGCCAACCCTTTGCAAACATGATTTTGAGCCCTGGTTTAAGCTCTTTTACGGAGCAAAAACCATGTGGCCGAGGGTGATGGACTGTGCAAAAGACTGAACGGGAAACACTAGGAAACAAATAAAACGGCAACTTACCCGATTAAAAGAATTCCAGAGAAAAGGGAAACTGAAGCAAAATAGAATACACAAGAAAACACCGCCTGATACAAAAAGAAAACACAGATCAGCAACTCAACAATGACTCAACGGGCGCCAGTCTCTGTGAAGAGACAATATGACTGTCATCAAGACCAATGTCTTTCGAACATCCCCTTACAGCTCCTCATATGTTCTTTCCTTTAGATTTGTTCCCAAAATCCTTCGCTGTTCGTTTCCGGTCTGTTGGTCACGCACGAAGGACGAATATCACCTGCAGCTCGCCAAATTTTCAGCCGCTGTTCAAAGAATTGGTTGAAGCTCAGATCCATTCCAATCACACCCAAATGAACTCTACCTTGTTTTGAAAAACTGCTAAGGTAAGCGGTCGGGATCCGCCCTCGCCCTCGATTTTTCTTTCTTTTCAGTTGTCATAATGTTTTATCTTTCCAGTATCTTCGTGAGTAAAGGGGGGAACTTTGCAGCAGAAAAAAATTCCTGAGCTCAACTTGTTGGCCAGGGGAGATGTTAGTCAACTCGCTCGGCGCATAAAATACGGGAAGTTCAAATGCAAAGCATGCCAGCCTACCTGCATTACGGAAATAATAAGTCCTCTGTGGATAACAAACTGGCCCAGAGCTGCTGATCTCTTGTAACTGGAAAGAAAATACAAACGGTAACAAAACGAATTTTGTGAGGTGGAAGTTCTTTCCATCAAAACATAGGAAGTGGAGTTGCCACAACTCATCACCACTATCATGGTCATCGTCATTGTCATCCTTATCATTATCATCATCATTATCATCATCGTTATCAACATCGTCATCGTCATCGTCACCATCCGATTATCATCGTCATCATTATTACGGAGCTTAAACAACGACGACGGCGACGGCTACGAAAACGTCACTTACAAAGTGAATTAGCGCTGCTTCAAACTTTATCGCGCTTATTCCATTTCGTTTAATTCGTCAAATGTTGGCAAATTTTTTTGGAGTTGAATTCTAAAGGACTGTATCAAAGTTTACGAAAAAAAAAGGAAAGTTGTCGTCTCGTGTTCCCGTCCTCGACAAAACGTGCAATTAGACACTTTTACGTTGTAGTCGTGCAACGACGGCAAAGAAATGCACAAAAAAGCGTGATGCGCGTGGAAAGTTGTTGTTTTGCTGATCTAAACCTATTGCGTTATTGCCGTTCTCGTTGACGTCGCCGTCGTCGTTGATTAAGTTCCCTATTAACAGCATAATCACCTCCATCATCACTAAAATAATCAGCGGGCAGAATCGTTATCATCAACACCATCGTCATCGTAGTCATCATCAGAATCAGCGGCAGGAGCACTATCGTGATCACAACCACCATCTACACTTAAAAATCAAGATTCTAACTAAACAACAAAAAAATAAATGAACCTGTTTCTTCCGTGCCACATCAATAGCCTTCCAAGACATCTAAACTGTGTGATGGAAAAATCTGCTGCAAGTGACGCTTGTCGACCTTCCTGTAATGACAGAGAGAATAATGCATAAGCCATGGATATGGAAAGAAAATCTCTGTTAAACAGCGGTTAATACCAGCGGATTTTGCTACGGTTAGGTGTTGGTTTTCTAAGGTCGCAATTAGCTCACGCAATGTGAAACCTACTCCGGGAAATCAAAATGAGCACGAAGTTTTTATACACTTAGCCGCATTATCCTTCATCCTATAGAGCGTTTTTAAAAATAACAGGGATCGTGTTGTTTATATCCATCACCCTACACGACCGGCGTGACTATCTAGACGCCACATTTTGTGCAGTAAGTCAGCGCAAGATTCGAGGATGCACTTGGAGAGACTTAACTGTGATTTCACGGCTAATAGAAAATTGAGGTTGACTGGCGAACGCCTATGTGGTTTTCGTTCTATCTTCTGCACGATAGCAGAACCTTGGTATAACGAAGTACTCGTTGTAACGAACGATCTTCTTCCCTCGAGTAATGGTACATACTATGGAAAAGAACTCCATGTCACCAACCATCGTTACAGCAAACATATTTTGCGAGTCTCTTGGTCCTTCGTTAGTGAGAGGACATTTTCTCTCACCTTTCCTTCAATGCCAACTCCCGCATCAGCAGCTTGAATCATACTGACGTCATTTCCACCATCACCTAAAATAAAATTAAGACAGGCAGAGTAACTATGGCATGAAAAACTGTTATATCTAGAAGCTCATATTTCACTCAGGCGAAGCGACGTAGCGACAACGAGATCAGAGTTCGAAGTTAATTAATGCACACGAGGTCTCGCCACGTTGTCAGGGAGTGTTCTCGTTGGGTTGTCGGTGCTGCGTCGAATTGCATTATGGGACCGTTTTGGGAGACCAATTTTCACCCAGTTTCCTGTGCAACGTGGCAATAGCCAACGGGGAGCTTAAGCAGTGACGTTTTTGAGCGACGCGCGTCAACCGAAAGTGAGCCTTTTCCATTGATAGGCAGTGGTTTAGCCTGAATTTTCGGCCAAATCGTGTCTATAAGAATAAAGACACTTAGCAATACAAATTTGGCAGCGTCAAGTCATATTATAAAGGAAAAGGCATCACTTTCGGTTGACGTTCGTCGCTCAGAAAAGCCTTTGCTTAATCTCCCTAATAAGAGGCGACAGCGTCCCAAAACAGTCCCATAGTGCAATTCGAAACATCAGCGACCCAGTATTACAAAACACCTGAAAATGGCCAGTCGACCATAGGCAAATTGCACGAAAACGTCATTATACTGCTATGACCATAATCCTTCAGGGTTTTGCCTTCTTGCGCAAGTAAAAAGGCTATTGTTATTTTAATTTCGCTGGGACTACCAAATTTTTTTAAAATATAAAAGAAAAACTAGATGAATCGTGGTATTAGTAGTAAAAGGATGGCATCGTGCAATTGGCATATTGTAGAAAGAAAAGACTTCAGAGAAACGTGAATTTGTTCAGCTGCACATCATCATATAGTACTGGGCAGCATACAAATGGCACCCAATACACAGTGGTTCATTATCTCACCTATTGCGCAAGTCCTCTTTCCTGTATGTTTCTTTAGAAGAGTCACGATATCCGCCTTCTGTTGCGGTGAACAGCGGCAACACACCACAACAGGGCAGTTACAAGCTAGTTCTATGAACTCTTGTTCGTAATGGCGTAAACAAACCTGGCAGAACAGATTAGAACAGTAATCAGTTGATGAACCACAAGGTAAAATATCTGAGTTAACCAGAATTACTCGGATGACGGCCATTTTAGACATACCTCTAATGAATATCCTTTGATTATCAGAGCGCAGTCATTTTTTCGCCTCAATGAATTGAGCTCTAAATGTGCTTCGGAACGATTGCTTATCTGCCAAGAAATAACAGAGAAGGTGGGTAGATAACTTTCTCTTTGTAATATGAATGCTTTACAAAACTCATTGGTAACGAGAATTAAAGACATGATCAAACAAAATGAATCTAACTGATACTTCAACAACATCTCCCCACTCCTTCTATGGGAAGAGTATAGTGAAAACAAACAAAGAATCTGAATTTTAATATTAGGGTTTACATGGTTTAAGGCTTTTTTAAGTCACGATAAAAAATTATTTGCATGAAAATGAAACTTTTTCCCAAAGGAAAATCGTTTTATTGTTTTACTCTTCCAACAAGGCTGCGGAAATACGAGACGCGAAACCAGAGCCAGAACAAAAGTTTCACCAAGTTCGCCAAAGACAGATATGAATTTTTATTCCGCAAATACATTCACGAACAAACTGTGTTGCTGATTGTATTTAAATATGACTATTGAGGACTGGGTGAAATATTAAGTAGGGTGCCCGTGTTATGTTAAAAAAAAAAACAAATACCTGTTTAAATGTATGTATCATTTGATTTCTGGCAATGAGGCGAGAACTCTGTGCAATACAGGTAGCGGTCTCGAGTTTGTCCCCTGTTAACATCCATATCTGAAAGTCAAAACAGCCCGTGTAAGGGTTTTCAAAGGAAATGTGTTTGTTCCTTAAATAACCTTGCGATGTCTCACCCTGATTCCGGCATTTCGAAGCATTTCAAGCGTAGGACGAACATCAACCTGTAAGGAAAATAGCAGCAGTTCACTAAAGTCGAAGCTGTAAAAATGTGTTTAAAACAACAAAAACAACAACAACAACAAACAACAGTTATTTCCTGAAGGCAACGAGCTCTTAGACAATTATGCTTTACCCAAACTAGACTTACGAATCTGACGTTAGATTTTAATTAATCTGGTGCTAGTGAATGTTTGCCGTTGACGATCTTGAAAATCTCTTTAGAAGAATGTAAGACTTTACCCAAAGTATTTTGAAGTCATAGATCCTTTACTCCCACGCGATCTCAAAGTGTCATTATTCACAACTGAAGAAACAGTTTTTGCGTACAAAATTACCTGAAGTTTGTCTTCAACACCTGTTAAACACAGCAATTCTAAGTCGTGTTCCAAAGTTCTTTGTACGTCCATAACCTAGAAGATTAAGTAAGATAAAGTTCAAGTAGTCGGTTGACTGGCAAAACAGAAAGAAAAGATACGCAAGACGAGCACAAATCAAAGGAAATGCGACCCACCTTACTTGCTCTGTCAGCAATGTTCAGTTTAGCTTGGGTGTATCGATGCTGTAAAAAGAAAATGACACGATCACTTACAGTTAATTCAAATACGAAACGGTGGAATAAATATGATTGTAACACTTTGTCTCAGATCAGACAATCGCGACGTCAAGGAAACCGCTTTGTCTGACTCCAACATCTTAGCGTTTATGCTTGTTGAAAAAATTACGAGACGAAGAGCGTTTGTGTAACCTTGTCTTGCAAGCCATGCTGTCAATCACTTTGCATATTGAAGATTTCGTGGGACTGATAACCCTTAGTCTCTGGGAGCAACTCCAAGACTGCTGTTTACACTCAAGAAGAGACCTACATAGTTTCACAAACCTCCTGCAAACGCTCCGAACATTCATATACTACAATAATATGCATGGTATTAAGGATAAACAAACCTCAAAATCCTGGTACTGATCTTCCGTAAGAATTTTTTTGGCAACAACAAGGGTTCTGAAACCCTCACGGGCCATGTTACCGCACTGAAAAGGCAGGAAATTAAAACAAATGTTACACAAACTTGCTGAACTGGAAACTGTCGCTATATTCTAACCTAACTTCAAAAGGATTTCGCTTCAAAGCCACCCGTCCCTTAGTATAACATTCGGCAGATTTAGAAAAGACAACGTGGCGACAGTGACAACGGCGAGCGCAGATCTAAAAACCGACTTGACCAGTGACAGAGCGGTAGATTTAGTCCTTATTTGAATGCAAAGAATGAAATGACTCACATTTCTGCCGAGCGCTTTCACACTGTCAATGGACGTCGCGTTTTCTTTGCTAAGTCTGCCTACTGCATCCTCACTTCAGCAAGTCATTAGACAAAATGCCATTTACACAGCCCTCCAGTAGTATACACATTCCCTCCTGCAAGTGGTAACTTCAGGTCATTTAACCCACCCCTTCCTGTAACATTCTCTCCCCGCCCCACCCCCACTCTAGCCACTCATTACACTGTATGGCATTTGACCCACCATTCCCTAGAACCGTTCACTTCTTCTCCACCCGGTCGTTGTATTGTACACGCCAGTTAATCACCCATCCCTGTTACATCCCCCACCACTCCAGCCAGTCATTACACTGTACGACATTTGACCCACCCTTCCCTAGAACCGTTCACTTCTTCTCCACCCAGTCGTTGTATTGTACACGCCAGTTAAGTCACCTATCCCTGTTACATCGCCCACCACTCCAGCCAGGCGTTACACTGTATAACATTTGACCCACCCTTCCCTAGAACCGTTCACTTCTTCTCCACCCGGTCGTTGTATTGTACACGCCAGTTAAGTCACCTATCCCTGTTACATCGCCCACCACTCCAGCCAGTCATTACACTGTACGACATTTGACCCACCCTTCCCTAGAACCGTTCACTTCTTCTCCACCCAGTCGTTGTATTGTACACGCCAGTTAAGTCACCTATCCCTGTTACATCGCCCACCACTCCACCCAGTCGTTACACTGTATGACATTTGACCCACCCTTCCCTAGAATTGTTCACCTCTCCTCCACCTAGTCGTTATTTTGCTCATGTCATTTAACCCACTCCTCCTAGAAATATTACCTCCTCCTCTAGCCAGTCATTATACTGTACAATGCTGCTCATCACCGTATCAGCGCCCTTCATATAGAATGTTATTTCGCCAGATGACATGTCCTAATAAAAATATACAGCTGGTTGGAGCCAAGTTGTACAATGGCAATACAAACCATAAACGTTATAACAATGAAGATAAAATAAACTGAGGATTACCTTGCAATTAATCGGCCATAAATAAAAGGTAATCAATAAAGATTCAAAATAAAGTCTTTTTTTTTTCCTTTTATATAGCTGGATCTACGAGCGGGAAGATAAAGCGAATCTTATGTTCTGATTGGCTATCTGAACGATGGACCTATCTGGCTCACTTGCATTTCCTGCTTTAGTCTCGCAAGGAAAAAACACCTCTAAACCAAACAATAAATCCTTTATCGACAAAGCTCGATCGGTCAAGATGGTTGGATATTGGAATCGCTTATTTTATTTTTCAGTTTCTGTCTTTCTTGTTTTTTTTGCGCCTGCTTTGATGCCAACAACGAACATCACCAGGATCCAGCCATCTTGACCTCCCGCTTAATCAAAAACGGATATTTGTTTCACGTCGCTTCGATCAGTCGATCAGAAGTTAAACCATAATAGGAGCCACAACTTATTGTCTCGTGACTTCTTTGTACCAATTTTCCTGCGCTTGGCGCCACTACATGAATTGGCCACGAGTTCTGGTTGGCTCGTTAGATTGTCTGCGCCATTTTATATTGGTCAGAGTAGTGTACTTTGATTTTGGCTTGAGATCACTCATCTAAAAACTAACTTCATGTAGCGATCACTGATGATTCACATTCTATCAAATACATTTTTTGATGGGCCATCTGACAGTCGCTCAAGGTAAAGATCAATGACGACTCACATTTTAAAACATCTTTCAGACTAGAAAAGGTTTGTACTTCAAAGACTACAGAATTGCTTACCTTAACAATGATACCCATTCTCTTGGTCTCTGAGGTGAATGGGAAGATCTGTAAAATGTTGAACACGAGTATTTCCCCGTAAGGAGTTCTAAGGTGCATGGTCGACAGATCTCTATGAACCAATGTCAGTCCCACGCTCTCTGTCCAGGTTACCAAGGCAACCTTAAAAGAATTGACAAAACGATTAGTCTGTGCAGAGGAAATATTAAAGCTGCGTCGATGGGGGTGGGTTTCATCAATTGAGATATCGGCAAAGCTAAAGTAGTTCGAATTCTGTAATCCGGTAAATTTTTGGTTGTGGAATTGGAAATCTGTTGCTCGTTTTACTGTAGCTTAAGGTATTTCAGGAGCCCATTATGGGCTCCCGAGTAAATCCACTAAACTAAACGTTTCCTCTTCGTCTCACCTCGTCCCGAGTAAATCCACTACACTAAACGTTTCCTCTTCGTCTCACCTCGTCCGGACTTGACGCCTGATACGTCACGATCTTGTCTTCCCTTCCTTCCCTCACTTCAGCGTCACTTTCATCACTGGTCACGCTATCAATACGTAGCCTTGTAGCTTGGTCACCATTGATATCTTCACTGACAGGCGTCACGTTGTGACATAACGCTAGTGCTTTCACGGCTTCGTGTACTCGCGTTACAACTGTACGACGCACCTGCCAAGAATTCAGAATAATCCCAAAGCCAGTTAGAAAGGCTGTAAAAAAAAAGCGGGGGAGGGAGGAGGGGGGGGGGAGGGGGGAGGGGTTGAGAAAAGGATATGCGATACGTCAAGGCTCTAACACTCAATGCAACTACATTACACATGAAACAACCTTACAAAATCTGTAAAAAGATACCTTCAAGCAAGACAAACATGCAACCGCAACCAAACGTGCCAGGGAAGCGTAATAGAGCGGTTTTCATTTGAGTGTCGAAAAGTAATTGGTTTTGCACTTTGTACGCGATGCGATTGGCTTAAAAGATTCGCGCCACCTTTTCATCCAATCAGAAGTAAAACCAAAGCCAATTGTGACGCGCTTGCATGCATTTTCCCGCGCTTTGCGTCAGCCACATGTAATTACTTTCAGTTTTGATTGGTTCAATGTATTGTCTGTGTCCTATGTGATTGGCCAGAGTAATTACTTTGGTTTTGGTTTTACGACACTCAAACGAAAACCACTCTAGCAACCTGGAGATTAGGATTGCAGTCGCCTTTTGTTGCCCACAACAAATACAGACCTCAAAATCGTTTGTTAAGAGGTAATCTTAACGAGGTTAATTTTAATACCCAACAAGATTAATGTGGTAGCTTTATCCGCGAAAACGAAAACTTGTTCCGCCGGCATAAGCCCTGGCGTAAGAATTTTATTTGCGAATTAAAACATTTGACACACTTTGAACACTTTTTTGCTTTGATGGCATAACTTTGTGTTTCATCTCTTAAGCTTCTTATTCACAGAGGGCAGGGTAGAAATCACATAATATTGTGACTTTTTAAAAAAACTATACAAAAAAGGCTCTTTTCATGTGAATGTTAGCATACGAGCTTTCATCAAATATTCTGAATAAAATACAGAAGGAGACCTCGGAATTGTGAATCGGAGAAGAGATGGTTCTCCAGTATATAAGTTTCTAGCTACTGATATAAACTGCGAAGTTGGCGAGTTCGATTATAGATATTGAATAAACATAATGTGTGTATATGTGGTTGGTGTTTGGCCCAATAAGCGTATGACATGAGATAGCGTGAAGTCCAAAACGATAATTATCTAAATATGTGTTAGAATTTAAAGAATAAGTAGGATTTTAAAACAACGATTCTTATTGGTCACAAGATTTCAAATGCAGAGAGCTTTCGCCTTCCAGTGTGAAGAGTTCAAAACGTTCATACGTAGTTACGAAGGTTGTAGCGCGAGTTAAAAACATGTGCTTGAAAAGACGCACCAAAAACAAGATTGAACAAAAACTGTGTGCTTTAAACAGCTTAATGTATTGGCGACATGGAAATTATTTTGTACAATAACAGTGCAAAGGACATTGAATATTGTTCACGTAGTAAGAATTATTATCCGCTTCACTGGTCCATGACTCAAGAGTATTAAGTGACGGCTCTCGAGTCAATGAGGGTTGTCCAATACTGGAGTCATTCGAGCGAGACTGGCATTGAAAAATGTCATGTCCGTTTTATCTCTTATCCAAGTGGCAGAGGACAAAACGTGAAGCCGTACTACTCGAAATAAAAAAAGGTATGTTCATCTAAATGCTTCACCATGTTGATGATGTATTTTACTCTACCAATAAATGACTCCATTCTAGGTACTCCGTGGGGCACTCCATGATTTAGGGTTCTGCATTTTGTCCTCTCCCTATCCAAGCAATATTCAAACGATTTTATTTCTGCGAAGGTGATTCTTGTTGTAGAGTCTAAAAAGGTTTGCTGACCGCAGAAATTTCTCTATTTCGAATTAACGTAGCAATTAGTTGACGCTGACTGAGGGAAAAGCAAACCACATCTGTCTTTGCACCAAGGGGCTAGGGGAAATTGGATTTTACCTCGACTTTTCTACACACCAAGACCATTGTTAACCTTTGGAACAGTTAGTTTTATCGAAACTAGACGTTCTGGTGCGCTTCTTTTATGTTCCTTGGATCGCTCACTCTCAGTGCAGTAATGTATATACAGTCTGTATGTTGGCTGATATTTAGCATGAAAACAAACGAAAGCAAAATTTAAATATTTCCAGGGGTGGGGTAAATACCGCTGATGAATGTATACAGCTGTTTCCAGAAAGGTTGTCGGAAAAAGTGCACGCGACAATCCTGAAAGGCATTATGGGTGGTTTTGAGTTCACTGTTCTTCAGCGAAATTTGAAAGAATTGGCACGAAAGGCCATGAAAATGTGTTTGCGAGCGTTTACGGAAAGGAACAAAAGTAGGTTCGACAGCTACAGTCGTCAGAAACAGTGTATCGATCATATCCCATATTACCTTTCGGGATTGTCGCGTGCACATTTTTTCCGACAACCTTTCTCGAAATAGCGGTATATAATATCTATTTATAGCATTTCCCATTCAACAGGACAGGCATATTAAAGGTACTGCAAGCCCTCGTCAGAATCGTAGTCAACTTCCAACAGATAGATTTAATCTCTTGGACTTAAATGGGATCACTTAGAACGACCGAGACTCTTCAGTAGCGCTTGATCGTCGATGAAGGTAAGCTCTACCTCGTTCAATCACTGAAACTTTGAACATTAAATGTTAGATCAAAAGCAAAATGACCGCTATCGTAGACATGAATGAGCGTTTATGCGCCAAGGCAATGGGCAGTGGAATCGAAGAGCCGAGGAAACTAAACATTTCGCTTTCCTTTCCCGGGGGAAAATAGACGCAAATGGTCTTATCATTTACACAATCCTTTGGCTAAATCAAGACAGTAAAAGGAAGTTGCGATACGAGATATTGTATCGGCATTTTCTGACCTGTTGACCCTTGAACCGCATTTCAGTGCGAATGTTTTGTATGATATATTCAAGTTTCAATTAAAGCAATTATCAATACGATAGCCTAAGAAAGATTTCTTGAAGATTTTAAAGTATAACTTGAAGTGACTGCTACTTCCAAGTACAAAGAATTAAGAAAATGGTGTTTTCATAACTTCCGTCTTGGTCGAGATTTCCACATGAATAACTTAAAACTTAAAATTCAGTCAAATTCCATAATATTTGCGGAAAAACATGATTGAATAATGAAAGGAACGTTCATTTTTCCGCAATATTTTAACAACTGAGTTACTGTCGTTTTGGGTCTGTCAATACTTCTTCAAAATTCTTTCCAGGACAACGCAAATTAGCGTCACAGTGATAAATGATGCCGACACGTCGGATTCATGAATGAGCATTATAAACTGAAAAAGCCGATGTTCAGTAAACCAGCGTTCTAAGCCGTCTGCAATTTAGATAAGGCTAAATTGTTTTCTGTGAACATCGTGAAGTAGACATATAGCGTAAAAAAAACCTTCAGTTGTTTCAAATAACCCATTTTTTGTCAAGCCCCATGGTTCACTGGGTGTCTAAAACCGAGATCGTAGTAAGAATTTTCGTTTCGGTTCAAGTCTCTCACAAAAAAAGAATAACGCTGGCATTGATCACGCTTCACATGAGACTGAATCGGTGTTGAGTCGAAGCGCACTATGGGACAGATTTGAGGCGCGATCACTTTGGCACGCGTAACCACGAAATGACCAATGCGCTCGTCCTTAACTCTGTGAGCACGACGTTAAGGTAAGATAGAGGACGTTTTTCACTTACATGAGCAAACCGTTTCATTTACTGAAAAATGGCCGCGAAAGCAGGAAACTGGTATCAAACACTGGGCGGATGGGTTTGAAGAAATGAGAAACGAATCGGTTTGGAACATTCCGTCCGGAAAAAACAGGACTACCTTTTCAGATGTTCTATTGCTCTCGGAAATTTTCCTCTGGAACCTAGAATACGAGTAGTCCCTATTTTTCCTCAGGGATAGTAGAGCGAACGAAACGTGAGCGCGAGTGAAAATCACCCCATGCGAGAAAAGGCGAGTTTTACGCGCGCTCGCGTTTCGCTCGCTCTACTATCCCTGAGGAAAAATGGGGACTGCTCGTAGCCTAGCTGGAACCACGAAAACTTCTGGAATCTTTTGGTAGATGAAAAGCGCCCGGATTGAATAAAAGGGGAGATATAGTGAACAAGCAGGTTTGCTGGTCTAACCGTCTTGCCCAGTTGAGTGCAATGTAGTTAGGCGCATGAGAAGTTCACATACATCTCCTTCGAAATCGGTTTTGGTCAACGTGCAAATCAAACCATCCTCAGTAGCCTCAAGCTTGGAAATGATGGAAGTTACATACCTCTAATGCAGAAACTATAAAGTAAACTATAAACGTTGAAATTTTAGACGTGGGACAGATGTAGAGTCAAGAAAGGAACAATAAAAAGTAAACAAGAAAATACTGATAAAAAATACATTCTCGCGCTCCATTCGCCTCAAGTAACCTCCACCATTTGCTTTAGTTGCTTCGAACTGTGAAGCAAGCAATTTTATACCTGGTTAAAGCACTGAGCCTTATAATTTACTGAACTATATGAAATAGCTTAGCACGCTACAAAAACTTACTTTAAGTCACTTTAAGTTACTCTTACAAGATAGAAGTTTAGATTTCTAACAGAACGTTCTGCTCATCTTTTCTATTTTATACAGAAACCAGGAACAATCACAAACGACCAAAGCTGTTAGTTGGCCATGTAATAAGTTAAAAATAATGTCTATGAACTCCACAAGGGAGGATTTCCTAGCCAATGAGCTGTCTAGCAGGGAGCTATGGCTTAAGGTCACCGAAACCACATTCAGCGCACTACTTATAGCAACGGCGTTCACTGGCAACCTATTGGTTTGTTTAGCGATTAAGAAAAACGACAAACTGCGCAAAATACCTAACTACTACATTGCATCACTAGCAGTGACAGATCTGCTCATGTCCATACTTGGAATGCCGCTGACACTTGTAGCTCTGGCTGCAGATGGGTGGATATTAGGAGATGCCCTTTGCCAATATCAGGGTTTTGTTGGTACCACACTGGGAACGGCATCTTTGCTGAACATCACACTGTTAGCTCTGAATCGATATTTCAAGATTGTGCGGGGGCAAAAGCACATGAGATTCAACCGAACCAAGACAAAGGTGGCCGTCTGGAGTATCGTCTTGATTTGGAGTCTTGCAATAGTATGTCCCATCCCTTATCTCGCCATTGGTAATCGCTACAGGTTTCATCCTGGAAAAGTTCTATGCTTCTTCGACCTAGACAATTCTAACATATATTACGCTGTAACGACCATTGTGTGCTTTGCTATGATTCCATTCGGAATAATAACGTTTTGTTATCACAAGGTCTTTCGCACGGTGAGACGACATAACAAAACACTTGCGCAATCTGGATCAGACGCGCGGAGGTTTACGGTTGATGAGGTTAAACTTGCCAAGCTTCTATTTACAACTTTGCTGGGTTTTATGGCTTGCTGGACACCTTTCGTGATAATAGATGTTATAGGTGTTTTCAAAGGACAGTTCGTTTTTTCAAGACGCGTGTACGAGTTTTACACGATATCTATAGGACTTTCCTCCTGTGTGAATCCCATAATATACGCAGCCATGAACAAAGACTTCAGAACGGAATTCAAGAAAATCTTGACAGCCTGTCTTTGCAAGATTTCACGTCCAAAGCACCGATCAAGCTATGCTTTGGATTCAAACGAAAGAAACAAATCGACTGAAGAGAGTCCAATTTAGTGATTTTATTTTTGACACAGTAAAAGGCTTGAACCCAGGCCAGGAGTCATGTATCAAGTAGGTGTAAGAGAGAATTGTGGTACAGGGAGGAAAACGACCAGTCTAGTCCTTGGGTTATGTGAAAAAAAAAAGCTCAAGCAGAGGCAACTGATCAAAAACGCTTAGTTTCCAAAGCGGAGACAACTTGCTAGAAATTGTACTACTTCAAAACTGCGCCGGATTCAGATAAGCTTTTAAAGTTAAAAATAGTAAGAAAACACTTCTGAAAGTCTAGTTTATTCTAAATAAAGACATTGATTACAGTAGTTTTCTTTTTGCAAGTACAGAGTGCTTTTCAGATTCTTTTTACCGAAAGGAAAACAAGCTTTTTGTATAAACTCTGTGAAACTTTGTAATCACCAGGTAAAGTAAAGTGGTAGTAGTAAAGTAAATATCATATTATCCACTCCCCTCAGGGCTTTTCAGGAATAATTTACAACACTTGTTGGGGAACTTTGCCAGACTGCTAAAGGTGCAGTTTACAAGTAATGAAGGAATCAGTAATGATGCCCCCATACATGAATGTGAAAGTGAGAGAGACCACTTCACCAGGCACTACGTGCCCTACTCTTTACGAAGAGTGTGTGGGTTCATTAACGTCCCACAGATTTTTTATTACATGTGCAAGGGCTTGTCAGACGGGGCCTACGGTTTATCTTCCTTATCCGAGAAGACTAGAAAGTCAAACCGTTTGCAGATGTTATTACAAAGGCAGCGCTTTCTCCTCAGTAATTTAAAGACCCCGAGTGTTGGTCCGGCCGGGATTTGAACTTACGGCCTCCCGCTCAGCAGATCGGCGCTTATCCCATTGAGCTAACCAGGCGGCGGTAAGTTGAACTGAAGACTACATGCGTATAAAACCCACCTTTCGGTTTGATTGTACGCAGTTCATATAGCTGAATGGTGTTCAGGACGAAAAACAAGGCTTCAACTGAAGTATAAACAACAGTAACACGATTTCTGTTCGTACAGTTCGGTTAGCAACTTTTCGAAACTGCTTGCCTAGTCGCTCTACAGACAGCTCCACCGTACATCGCTTCTACTTGTTCGGTTATTTTAATGAGGAAAGTTATTGACAATAACATTGCGCTAGTTAAAAAAATAAAAAAAACTGGCGTCAATTTGTTAATTCCCGGCCAACGCCCTTGGTAGGTGGAATATGATCGTCCGATTGGATAGAGTCCCGATAAGCCTCTTAATGACAGTAACTGACGCTTCCATAACCTGTGCGGTAGTCACCACTGGAGTCAAAGTGAGATAGGCATCGTTAGTTGATGTTTCAAAACACGGGTTATTGACTTGACGGGCTTATTAAGTAATGGTCCAGATAAGAAGGAAAGGACCAAAACGCAGTGAACACGTCGGTATGCAAAAAGGTGCTAACTTTACTATTGTCTCTACTATGGTTCTGATTGGTTCAAACATCAAATTTTACGAAATCTTCGCAAAGCAGCATGTATATTAATCCCTCTTTTTCTATCCAACTTCCTTATGACAAAATCTCGTCTGAGTCTAAGTAACACAGAAATCGTATGTGCGGATCGTGTAAAATTGTGAACATTTCTTGGCCATTGTTTGCAACTCTTGTGTTTGGTCGAAATGTTTTAACACAAAAATATACCCTTTAAAAGTGGAGTTTAAATACATTTTCTTTCGTAAGCTGCCTTTATGTAGATTTATGCATTCTCTGAGTAAAAATGAAAACATTTCTATGTGGGGAAAGCATATTGCGCCACAACAAAGCAAATTGCTTCCCTTCTTACCTGTATAATTACTTAAGTCGCGATATCATTGGTGGGTATATCAGCTAAGCCTTAATATCAGTGACTGCGACGACTAGAAAAGGGAGCCATGCGTTGCAATCCTTCTTTTGTCACTGTAGTATCACGTAAAGATCGGCCGCTGTATTGTACGGTAAATTTGTTGTAACTGTGGTAATGATAATGCCGGAGATGAGGGTAAGCTTGGACCTCAGCATACAAATGTTGCCACTAGCTGCTGCTACCGGTCCATTCATGAGCTTTCTCAGTAAAGTGATAACCGACGTAGAGTTAGACCGGATCTCCGGGGAAACTCCCCTGCAGTTTTCGACAGGTCTTGTGCGTTTCTTTACGTCCCTTTTTAATATACTGCAATAAATGCACTGTAATACTATGACTAACCATACAGTGTTCGCTAACTGGAGCTTAGAAATAACAGAAAACATTATTCAAGACCGTGCAGGTCATCGGGAGCGTCTGTGTTAGCTCAGGAGACTGGCCGCTTACTGAAATGTAAAATATAGAATGTAGACGTTTATTCAAACAGGATTTTGTCAGGGCAGCAAAGAGTGTTCCGCTTATAACAGTGTCCGTTAATATAGCTTCGACCGTAAATAAAATAAAATTTTACTGTCTGATTTAATCTTATTTTTACCCTTAATTTTGCGTTGATAATTTTTTGTCTCGAAACTGCTACTTTTCATTATTCTTACATTCGGCTCGTATACATTTTTAAAATGCGAGTCCCCGGTTCAAGGGCGGTACATTATCGAGAATATACAGGTTGTCCCGAAAGCTCGTTCCTCTACTTTATAAGTCTGTATTTCAGTACAATTGGACTTGGTAGAAAAATCTTTTAAACAAAAGTCGTGTCGTTCAATCTAATTCACTATTTTTAAACTCGTTGTGCGATATTTTGACTCGAATATTCGATTTGTTTTCTTCCGCACCAAATGTGCGCGTGCGCGAGCACGAGTCTATTTTCCAGCCACATGTTTCGTATTTTACAGCCCAAATTGCTCGAACTCCGTCCTTGTTTTTGGTGAATATCACGGCAGATAAACCCCCTCAACGCAAAAACGTTCGGCTAAGTGAGAGCATAAGCATCGTATACTTCGATTTACTGGCTTATCTGTTGTAGAAACTGCTCAAAAAAAATAGAAAAATCCGCAAGTTGGGTGGTAAAATGATCATGGAGAAATGAAGGTTTTGAAGGCAAGAAACGAAGGGGAAGATCAAATGCCCAATATATATATATTTTTTCAGCTGCCTAGACTAAACGAATATTGTTTGGGAGTTGAACTGGCTCCTGCACACCAGGTGATAAAAAAAGTTCTAAATGGATCATCTGTGGGGCTACAAGCTGTATCCCACTCCATGCCGCAACGGCTACAGCATGTGATAAAAAAAAAAAAACAAAACAAAAAGGGCATGCCAGTTACTGAAATTCTGAATACATGTACTCGATAGAGAAATAAAAATAAGGCTTTGATCAAAAGTTAAATAACTGCATGAAATTTGAGGAACGAACTTTTGGGACACCCTGTAATATCAACGAAATAAAAGAGGAGCTCGAATCTTTAATCGACAGATGGTTGACAAGAGAAGAAGCCCTGAGTAAACTTCCAAAGCCAATACAAAAGGATAATGAGCTTTCTACTTAATTTTTAATTTTATCGAGTACTATTGACTAAAACTTGGCTTTTCTCAGTCAACTCTCTATGATGTGACAGATAATAACTTTATTTATATAGCGCTCATATCCTGAGCTCATGGCGCTTGATAGCAAATGCATCAGCCAATCAGAAAGCGAGATTTGCAACACATTACTAAAGGTTTACTATAAAGCTCCAAACCTACCACTCGACTAATTAGGTGAGTAAATGATGGGTTCTGAAGGAGATTACCATCTTAAGAGTTTCTCAACTGGAGGATAATCTCTTGAGTAGGGGGAATAATCATTAGCCTTTTGACCAATGATGAAACAGTTCAATGATTGTCATATATGAAAAAACAAAAAGAGCTAACTGTGAAACATGAAGATAAAGTGGCTGAGCAAAAACACAGTGGAAAATGCTAGCTACATTAGCAAACCGGAACTCTCTTTGTGCAGTCACAATGTAAGCACTGTAATGGTTTTAAAATATCGTGTATTTTCCTTTTCGTCATTAAAAACACCTGCTTCTTTGCTCTATGTGAAATGTCAAAGATCAGTCAGCAAAAAAGAGCTTCCAAACACTTTTAAGCAGAAATTTTGGGGAAGGTCAGTTTGTAAGGTTTGTTCACGAAACAGTTTGCTCACTCGGCATTAAAAGGTTTGTACGCATGCACAATTGTGGCTAAGAAGGAAACGAGTATAGCAAACAGAAGAAGGAAAGAAAATATTACACCAGAATAACAAGGTTCAGAAATGGAATCACAAAAAAAGATCGAGAAACTGTAAAGTAACGAGAAATAATCAACCCTTTTGAAGCGGAAAGTTTTGTTTTAACCTAAACTGGGATGGCGCCAAATCGACCAAACAGTGACGTCATCGAATGACGTCTGTCTACCGGCCAGATTTGAACTCACAAGCTGATATCATGAGCGCATTCAGTTCTTCAAACCAAATTCTTTGGATGTCTAAGGTTTTATAGAGTGAGCCGCTACCGCTAGACTCTTAATATTGCCGTCGATCGTCAATTGAGGTAAGTTTACCTTCGTTTAAGCTGTTGAACAACAGAGGACGTGACTGCTGCTATCACGATTATGTAAGATTGCTGAAATTGGACGGTTTAGTAGAATGATCCGCATTGAGCCATTTGCTGCTTGTCTTCTCGAAACCCCACCTCGCAAAATTTTCTAGAGTGATCTATGGACGGACGAATCAGTAGGCAGAGAACAAGAATTTGAAACATTCCTTTTTGATCGTCAATTCATTCAAACTCTAAAACGTTTAACGGCATAATTATATTTATCTAGCTGCCAAAACCGTAAACATTTCTCAACCGGTTGCCCCCCACGAACCTCTGTTTGCCAAGAAAGTTTCTGGCAATGAGTAACTGAAGCATCTCCACTCCTGCTGAAATTAGAATAATATTTGACAATCTCGGTGTACGAGGGTGCGAAACAACTTCTAACTTAATGTTACTGAGCAGTTACTTAAAAGAATGGTATGTCTTTTAATTGAATGAATAAGATTGCCTAAGGCTACAAATGGGCTATTGAATACAGAAAAGAACAATTTACGAAAAAATAGCTCATAAATTTACAGATTCCTTCAAACAGCACCATTTTACGGTTACTTTATGTTTTTGCTATTTTATAAACAGTTTCTTAAAGTTCGTATATTTCAGGTGATCGACATGCCCTAGACAATTCAATGGGGCGTTGCGTGATATCGACCGTGAGAACAATATCCTCTTTATTATTTCTCTGTTCCTATTCAATTCTTTGTTTGACTGCCTAATGTATACTAAAACATGCAATGATATTGAACATAGAGAATACAATATGACATGTTTTTCTTTCGGCTAAAAAGACATCCATGATAGGTCTAAATTGGTAGGCCCCTCACTAACATTGTCTGCATGTTTTGTACAGGAATAACAGATAATCAAGACAAAAGAAAGCTGAAAAAAAGTTGTATTATTTAATTTAAAATGATGAAGAATTATTCCACAAGGGAGGATATCCTAACCGAAGAGCTATCAAACCGAAGTCTCTGGTTTAAGATATTTGAATGCACACTGACTGCACTGGTTTTAATGGCAGCCTTTACTGGCAACCTTTTGGTGTGTTTAGCGATCAAGAGAAACGCCAAACTCCGCAAGATACCAAACTACTACATTGCATCACTAGCGGTCACGGATCTGCTCATGTCCTCACTTGGAATGCCGCTGACTCTTGTTGCTAACATTGCAGATGGTTGGATTTTAGGGGAAGCCCTTTGCCAATATCAGGGTTTCGTTGGCACCGCACTGGGAGCTGCATCTCTTCTCAATATAGCGTTACTAGCTCTGAATCGATACCTTAAAATCGTGCATGGACAAGACCATATAAGATACAGCCAAACCAAGACGAAAACCGTAATTTGGAGTATAGCCTTTGTATGGAGTCTTGCGCTTTTGTCTCCTACAACCTATCTCGCCACAGGTGAAAGGTTCAGCTTTCATCCAGGTAAAGTCTTATGCATCTTCGATCTAGATAACATGAACAGATACTATGCCATTTTGGCTACTTTTTGCTTCGCTATGATTCCTTTCGGAGTTACTACTTTTTGCTATTACAAGGTTTTTCGGGCCGTAAGACAACACAACAAAACGGTTGCTCAATTGAGTTCTGACGCAAGAAAACGAGCGGTTGATGAGATCAAACTTGCAAAGCTTCTGTTCATCACTTTGCTGGGTTTTGTGACTTGCTGGATCCCTTTTGTGGTTATAGACGTAATTGGTATGTTCAAAGGGCAATATGCCTTTCCAAAAGGTGTCTATACTCTATATTCCACTTCAGTAGGGCTTTCCTCCTGTGTGAATCCAGTGATATACGCAGCGCTGAATCGGGAATTCAGAACGGAATTTAAGAAAATCTCTACAGCCTGTCTCTGCAAGATTTCTCCTCCGAAGATTCCACTTTACCGATCGAAATATAATTTGGATAAGCGAGAAGGAAAGGAAACAACGAAAGAAAGTCCGATTTCATAATGTTTCTTTCTTATTATGGCACAACTGCTTGTCTCGGTCGCGCATTTCTCTCAGACATTTGCTGTCATAAAATTAGTATAGGTAATAGCGCATGATTTGTGGTGATATTTGGCATAAATACCACGAGTGATATTTCAAAATTGTCTCAAATTTCACTGGCCTAACGGCTCGTGAAGTTACGTATAACAATTTTGAAATATCACTCGTGGTATTTATGCCAAATATCACCACAAATCATGCTGTTATTTGTTTATACTACTACCCGGAAAAGGTTTGTAATTTTCACATGCAGGTATTTCAAATTAAGCTGAAATACCACTGCTCTAAGCCAATCAAATTGCAGAAATTTCTCATGTAGTAGTATAACTCTTATAACAAACAAATACTTTTTTGGTCGTTGGTTAGGGATAATAAAAGTACGTACAATTATTACAGTTGCCTCCCGATAACTAAAAAATACAAAGGAAACCAAAAAAGGTTTGAGTTAAAGGTGGATGTAAATAACCAGAAATTAAGAAAAAACAAATGAAGTGTTTTGTGTACATATAGTCGTCAAGCATCGTATTAAATAGGTTTATCAGAATTGTTACGAAGACAATTTACCAACAACATCGGATAACACTTGAGAGAAAAAATAAATGAAGCGTTTTGCGCAAAGTATCACGATCCAAGGAGTGCAAGCTCTATCCTGGTAAGGGAACAACTATCTCTTAGCCAACCCAGAAAAGTTTCAGCTACTTACAATCAACCCGAGAAATATATGTTGAAACAGACAATGATAATCAAGACATATCCGTAGATGGACATGCTATTGAGAGAATGGGGGAAATAAAGCTTTTAGGAGTTCAAATCGATGAAAAACTGAATTTTACCAGTCATATAAGTGAACTATGCACTAAGACCAGTCAAAAAGTAGGGGTCCTAGTGCGGCTACGCAACTTGATACCTTGTAATGCTAAACTATCACTTTACAAGTCTTCAGTTCTGCTCCATCTAACCTCTGTCATCTAGTCTGGCACTTTTGCAATGCATCGGATAGGAGAAAGCTCGACCGGATTCAGAAACGAGCGCTAAGAGCGATGTACAAAACCAGATCAGCGTCCTATCAAGAACTGCTAGACCGCGCCAAACTACCGACGTTGTACAATCGGCGTCTACAAGATATTGCCAGGTTGATGTTTAAAGTTATAAGCACAGTCTCGTACCCATGAATATTTCTGACTTCTTCTTCAGTATAACTTACGGAATAGTGACTTCGAACTTCCAAGATTCGAAACTGTACGATTTGGTAGGAATACAATAAAATATATGGGACCTCTCACTTGGTCGAAGTTGCCAAGACAATTAAGAATGATAGAAACTCTGAACTCGATTAAGAGGAATATTAGGAAAGTTGACCTTTCAACTCTTGTAAATATTTAGACATCTTTAAGCTTTTTTAACAAATTTTGTAAATAATTATATAATCTAAACGCAAAATAAAAATAAAACGCAGGCCCAACGACTGAGGACTCGGAGGATTCCACGATCGGCTTCTTCACCTCGACACGAATGTACCTCGTTCGGAAAGCGTCACCTTCTGGGTGACAATCGCTCCTGTGCCCAGACGATCAATGTAGGCACCATTCGACAATAATACGGCCACGATTGGTTACGTTTCTTTGTACGGCTACAATAGGGAGCTTAAGCAACGAGAACGGCAAAAAAGCTATAGGTTTAGATTGACAAAACAACAACTTTGCACGTGCATCACGCTCTCTTGTACATTTTTTTGCCGTCGTTGCACGACTACAACGTGAAAGTGTTTAATTTTACGATTTGTCGAGGACGTGAACACAAGACAACGACTTTCTTTTTCTCTTCCTGAACTTTGATACAGTCCTTTAGAATTCAACTCCAGAAAAATCTGTCAACATTTGACAAATTGAACGAGTTGGAATAAGCGCGATAAAGCTTGAAGTAGCGCGAATTCACTCTTTGAGTGACGTTTTCGTAGCCGTCGCCGTCTTTGTTGCTTGAGCTTTCTAACGGCACCACCAAAAAAATGGAATCAACGGAAATAAGCTTTTAAAGACTTATTGAAACACAAACCTTTGATGCCTGTGTAGTCTTCTTGGACGGTGAGGTACCGCTTGGTGCGTAGGACGCCTTCACGTGACTAATGACCTGTAATGAAATAATGGCACATATACCATGATGGCTAAGCCAATACAATACAATACAATACAATACAATAAGAGTTTATTGTGAAAATACACTTAGCTACAATAATGGTGTGCTTTCACAGACGGAACCGAAATCGGGGTCTGTGAAAGCATGCCAGCTAATTTACAGGTATTCCACAAACACAATAAAATTAAGAGTTAAAAAAACTAGATATGGAATATTCTATAATTAAAATTATGACAATAAAATCTTAATAAGTATATCTTATATCTAAATAAATACTAAATTCAATAAAAAAGCATCGAAATTATAAAAATTGCACTAGGTCAACTTGGCTAATGGATCTCTTAAAAGACTTAAAATTCGTTATATTTCTAAACATGTTCGGCATTGAATTCCAGAGTTTCGGACCAATATAACGGACTGAGTTCAAGCCATATGTAGTAGACTTTGGCTAGGGTAGCGAGAGGATATAGTCACCTCTTAAATTGTAGCTAACGTTCTCCTATGAACTATCAGGTCTTGTATACTTTTGGGCGCTAAAGAATTGTGGACGGCATTAAAAATAGACAGTGTGATTTTAATTAATCTTTGTTGTTTTAAAGATGAGAGGCCTAATGCGTTGAGAAGCTCCGAGTAGCTTGTGGACTTATCCCTGAAAACAAACCTGATCGCGCGCTCATTTAACCTTTCCAATTTGTCTGCAGCACTTTTACTGCAAAAATTCCAGGTTTCACTGCAATAATTGAAGTGAGGAAGGATAAATGCTAAATATAGGTCGCGCCTTGTTTCGAAGGGAAGCATTTTCTTCATTCTTTTAAGAACAGCCAATCAGAGCTCTAGAATTTCAATCAGTGCTCTAGAATTTCATTATCCAATGATTAAGTTTTAATAAATATGCAATAAATGGAAATACTGAGCTACCTTCCCAAAACAGAAAATAGTGATTCCATGGTCCCTTAAAAAGCTATTTCATATTAATTCTACCATCTTGTCCAGATTAAAAATGATGGGAATGAAGCTTATTTATTCCATTTTTCTCGTTTGGTCAAACGCGGGAGTCACGCTAAACTATTCTAAACTTTCTGCAACAACTTTTTGCAACTTGCTTTGTTGCAAGACAGGTTTGATTGGTTGGTGATAAAACGCGCAACATCGCTATTCAACTCGTTTTGCGGCAGTATTGCACGTTTTGTTTCCCATTTTACCGTAGACTTAGGGACAGTTCAGAGAGATACTGTTTAATGAGTTTTTAAGAAGCTCCGTTATACCTCTTCCATGGAGTCCGTTCCAAACGAGACAGTTCCCAGATGAAGACGCTTGAAAACCTGTTTTTAAAAAAATGTCGAATCGTTTTAAAATACAAAAGCAAAATCACAAACATTCCTTGTTTCTCTTGTTTTGCGGTGCAGAACTAGATAGCAGGAAAATAACTAGAAGATTCCAAACGCTTAACGTAAACCAAACAGCCGAGCGCGAATTCCTTTTTGAATAGAAAGCAAGAAGACAAAAACCAAACAAAAAAAAGCACAAGATAACGTATCCCGGTTAGTGTCCTGCAAGCAGCCGCTAGCTAATTTGGACGGTATATATATTTACGGGCCAAATCACCTCAGACAAAGTTGAAGACAAGGACGCAAGTTCCTAAAAGCAATCGCTCTAACCAAGCTAGTACAGCCTCAAAAGCTTTTGAATTCCTCGCTTCTAATTAGTCACAAAATATTTTCTGATAATCAGAAAGGGGCACTCCCCAGCCTTGTTGTACAAGCTTTGTCTGAAGTGATTCTGCCTCCGGAGAATATTCAAAACCCCTTATTGCCCCTAGAGCTCAGATGATGCAGTAATTACCATTTCATTTTCTGTCAGGGTCCCTGTCTTATCAGACAACAGGTATCCTATTCGCCCCAGTTCTTCGGGAATCGTACTGCTACGGACCACTGTGCCGGGAATGTCTTTATCGTGTACAATAAACCAAGAGTACACTACTTTTCCCATATCCAGGCTTACTCGGAGACTGCAAAGAACACAACAAAATTAACGAGCTAGGGCAAAAACGACTCGTACCAGGTCCCACGTACCCCTCCCCTAAGCCAACATTAACACTTACTTCTCACTTAGGGAAAAATGATGGCTTAGGGGAGGGGTAGGTGGGCAGTTTCCCACAAACGTATGATGATCCGTACAAATTAGGGACTGAATGACAAGATCGGGACATTCGATGAGGGATTCAAGCTAACGCAGGATAAACGCTAATTTTCAGGCCCTGGTTGTTCAAAAGCTGGATAGCGCTATCCACCGGTTAAATCACTATCTAGTGGATAAGTATTAGAAAAACTAATTACGCTATCCAGTGGGTAGTGATTTATCCGATGGATAGCGCTATTCGCCTTTTCAACAACTGGGGTCAGGGCGCAGTGGATTAGCCGTATTCAGAAAATGCGAATACTGGAGCGTTATATTTTGAACTTCATGCTGTGTACAGTGAAACTCACAAGACTGCCTACCAGTCCTCTTTCGAATTTTACCAGGCCCCAAGAGTAGGGTGTTCGCTTGAGGTGGGATTGTGCGTCTGGTTGCTCTTTTGTTTTCTGCACCGTAATGTTTAGGGAGTTATTATAACTCCAAAAATGTAGTACAAATTTTAGGTACAGGATAGCCCCTTTTTGGGGGTTACTTTAACTCCTAATTTAACTCCGAATTTGGGGTCATTTTTACTCCTGAAAAAGAGTTCTTTTTACTCCCAGTCTGGAGTTAAAATTACTCCGAAACGGAGTTATTTTTACTCCTTACATGGGTTGTTTTTACTCTTTTTGGAGTTAATTTAACTCTGAACGAGGAGTAAAAATTTTAGGTACAGGATAACTCCTTTTTGGGGGTTATTTTAACTCCTCAATATCTGGGGTCACTTTTACTCCTGAAAAAGAGTTCTTTAAACTCCTTTTTGGAGTTAAAATAACTCCCCCAAAAAAAACTTCACAGTAAGGAGTTATAAATTTAGCCCCACTAGAGGAGTTATTATAACTCCTTGAAAATTACTGTGCATGTTTATCTTTTAGTTAAGGATTCAGCCATAGAGTCGTCGTTTTCAGGATAAAAAGAATTGACGTCTTTAATATTTCTTTGACAATAAAAGAAACAACTGTTATACTTGCAATGTTAAAATGTTATATAATTTCTAGGGGACTATCTCTCCACTCTCAGAACGCTAGAAACAGTGGCGTTTCTGAGAGTTTCATTTCAAGACCGGAGACGGAAATTAAAATTAACAAGTACCCTTACTCCAATCCAACGCGGTAACTGTCATAACAAATGAGACTACTACACGCACGAAAGGCACGAGCAATTTTTACTGGGCCGTTTAAACCTCTCAGATTTAAACTTTTATTACCGGTAACTAAAAGGAAAGCCGTAGTGAATTAATGAAGGTAAAAACACGGTATCTTATTTGCTGAAGACATTTTAACACTGGAAATATCCGTCGTCTTTATTTCATTACATTTACAGTTCATTACAATAAATTCTCATTATTTTATTTTATTTCTTAAGTTAGTGTAAGCTCTAAATGTAACAATAGCAATGTCCATTTTTCTCTGATGAAAATGAAGGGACCAAATACTGGATTTAGTTTTATGAATCCGGTTCGAAAGATTCTTTCAATGAGCTCCTTTTCGTTTATCGTTCAGTGCAATAAAGAGGTCTTTTGGGTGCGTTCCGTGTTTCAGGCTCTCGGCTTATACAGGGACCAAGCCAGACACAAGAGCTCAAATAATTTTAACGTTGACCAACACAAGTCACGTAAGCAACGTCAGGTATCACCAGGTTGACCACTTACAAGTTGCGAAAGGTCTTCGCTGGTATAAACTGCTAAAGGAATAATATTTACAACCGCCACTAAAATGTGTCTTTTCCATCGTCTTCCCCATACAGCCATGACAGCCAAATTCTGATAACGAGTCTCGATCGCCAGTGAAACACTGGTGAAAAACCATTCAATCACCAGCTGAACTAAGGTGAACTTGGCAAATAACAGTAGTATCATTAAAAGGGAGCTATCTTGCAAGCAAAGAAACTTAAACAAGTAAATAAAGCCATTTACGGACACTATAGCAGTCGATTCAGACATCATGCTCATGATAGCGATATCAGCCATGAGTCTCTCACGGCGAGGAGTACGGAAACTTCTCCAAGGAGCTGATTTCCTTTTCCAAAGCAAATAAAAAATGTGATCAATGAACACCATTGTACTCCGTTCTATAACTTCTGCAGCGCCGTGGATAATTCCTATAATAGCAATGTTCTCTAGACTGTCAAGATCTGCTTGCAAAGCTCGAAAGATAATCGCTGACCCATAATACAACGGCACCAGCAAGGTATAAGAATACCCCGGATGAGTAATGTTATATAGTCGTTGAACACATATTCGTGAGATTATCTTCACAACGACTCCAATGAGAGGAAAAAATAGGGCAAGTAAAAGTTTGTTTTTACTCTTAACGTAATACGGATAGACAAAGTACTGACCAATCTGTCCGACAAGAAATGTAAAACAAGCCGTTGCTAACATCTGAAGGAACAAAATGAGCTTCTTTATTTTTCTTGAACGGGGGCAGAAATGATTCGTCACCACGTACTGTTCCAAACAAACGCTGATGATGAATATCGTGTTTAGTGGAAACCAAGTTAAAAAGCTGGAAATGCTCACATGAGATAACTTTAAGGCTCGTAGAAACCTGCGATAGAGTGCGTCCAAGCAGTATGATAGAAATGAAACCAGAAAGAGCTTTCCTTTCACCCCTTTTAACTGAAATGGACGAAAGAGGAAGAGCAAAACAGTGAAGGGCCAAATATAAAGAAAAATACAATAAAACGCACCAGTAAATGCCCATTGCGTTTGCAGTCTATTTGATTTAGGTCCACAGTTTACGGTCGATAACAAATTAAAACAAGCGTAACAAATAACCGTGTACAATGTACCAATGAAAGTAGCGGCGAGCAGCGAGATCAAAGCTCCAGTACTCAGTGATTTGCCTACTGTACAGAGAACGGATGGTCTCAGAAGCTTCCAAGCCATTGCCTTGTCCTTGTTGCGATCTTCCTGTGTAATTTCTTCGATGGAGCAAGCATTGATAACCTTTATATCAAGATTTCTAGACGCCAGATAATCCCACGTGGTAGATTCTCTTTCGCTGTATTCTTGATAGATAAGCTCATCAACGGGACGACAATACCATTCTCGACCTGTACTTTCTAGAGGATTGTAACCAAAAGATTCTTCAGTGAATTCCGGTTCCTCTGGATTGTAGTGCTCTGTTACGCCTCGGGTAAAACTGAACAAAATTTGACCAACTACCTCTGCTAGTATACCCATTTTCACCAGAGAACTCTACACGCACTGTAAGATAGTTTTCTTGGTTAGAGCTTATAGCACCGCTCCACCTTAATAGTCATGGTCAATTGATATATCCGTTCTTGTTGTTGATAATTTTAGAGCGCTGTAATTATAGCAGCAAACAGGTTATTTATATAAATAAATACGTTAGTTCCCACACCTGACCGTTCTTTCTCAGCATGTTTCTACGCATGCAGGGTTCAAAATGAAATCACAGCTTTTAGCCTGAATCTGAAGGCTTTTTTTGTCAAGGCCTATTTTGTTCCCTGCTGTCAATAATGAATCACTTTTTTCACTTTCTGAGATTTGCGTGTATGACACGTGACCAAAATCTTCCTGAACTGAAATTTCACTTTCTTCCTTGGGAAACCCTGAAAATATAAAGTAATTTTACGAAGATTTCGCACGTAACACATGCTTTGAACTGCCAAACTATTGTCACCGTCGGAATCTTTATTTTAATTAACGTGTTTCATTGCAACAATTGCCTTCAAACAAAGACAAACAGTCGCGCTTCTTCACTCAAACTAGGGCGGAGCACAAACATGAGAAATCCGTTCTGTTGAGCAATATGAATACAAATCTGACTGTAATTTGAACGAGAGAAAAGGCTTCACAAACGGCACTAAACAAGTTTTGGTGCAAAATAAATCTTGATTACAAGTGTAGAAACATAAAGGCGCTAACGCAACAGTTTGTCTAGACAAATTTGCACGTTTCATGCTAGCCTCCTACGCAGACGTTCGTCACGCGTTCCTGCCCACGAACCTTGGCGAAAACTTTAAAATCCTCAAGAAATGCCAAGGGAAACTAGAGTGTTTGATACAGGAGATGTTGATAATAAAAGATAAAAGACCTATGCTAAACACTCAAGCGGACTCCACCCGTGCGAAAATTTTCATTTAATTATAATTTGTCCATTTTCACGCTTTAATTTACATGCACGTTTCGCACTTTCTTTTTCTATAAATATTACCACGAATCATGTTAATTTCTCATCTCTTGATAATGATGACATGAAGCCATCGAAACGTCAGGTTTCTTTTATATCGTTATTTTTGTTTCAAATAAAGCTTATTGAACTGGCTATCTTAATAAACCAACGGTTTTTTAAAAGAAATGCACTATCGATTTTTTTGTTCGGTTTTGTAACCCAAGCATTCGAATCAACTACAACTCAAAACGATTTTTGTTTTTTATCAATTTGACTTGGTCGAGTCTCGGAAGTCAAAGCGCTAAAAAAAGTTGCGGGGGTTTTGCCATCACTGATTAGGCAGATAAAAGTTACAGAACAATTTAGAAAAAAGGCTGACAAATGGTAAGATGATCATGCAAAAATGCCTCTCAACAAAAACGTTAAAAAAAAATTTCCCGCCCCGATATTTGTTGCTTGAGCATTAAGGTAATACAACGTATCTTCCAAAATTCTGGGTCAATTGAACAAATTTCTCAGTTTAAGTTTAAGCTTTCGAAAGCTGATTCGGGCGCTCGCATTAAAATCGATAAAACGGAACGCACTACATCACTTGGACACAAGACACCCCTGAAAGTATTCGGTAAGTAACTTACAAAGCTGAAGTATTTGGCAAATTATTTATTCATTTACACGGCATTTCAAGACTAACCTCAAAGGAATTATGTACGAAAACAGTAGAACGTAGCGAAAAAAGTAGCGATACCACGGTCCATTGAAACCCTAGAAGTCAATAAAACAACATAAGTCATAACTGGGAACATTTCACTCACGACTTTCCCGTTTACTTCTTATTTGACTGATAAATTGTCGTAGCTTGTACCCGTGGAAGATGTTTGAGGGGGAAAAAGGTGAAATTATGGGGCGCGAGAACACGATGGGCGCTCAACCTCTTTCGTGCACCCTGCAGGTACTTGGCACGCATGTCAACTAATATGGGTGAAAGGTGTTGGAAAGGGAAGAGAGAGGTGAAATTATGGCCTGCAAGAACACGACCCCACTTTTCATGCACTCGAGCACGCATATCAGCTAGTATGCGTGGAACGCGTTTGAAGTGGAAAAGAACGGGAAATTATGGCGAGCGAGAAAAATAGTGGGCGCTTCCCCTGCTTCTCAAGCACCCTTCATGTACTCACGCGCGCACGTCAGCTAGTATGCGTGGAGGGCGTTTGAAGGGGAAGAGAACGGGGAATTATAGCGCGCGAGAAAATGATGGTCGCTTCCCCTCTTTCTCGCGCACCCTTCATGTACTCGCGCGCGCATGTCAGCTAGTATGCGTGGAAGGCATTTGAAGGGGAAGTGAACGGGGAATTATTGCGAGGAAGAATAGGATGGGCGGTCCCCCTCCTCTGCGCCCCCTTTATATACTCGCGTGCCTTAGGTTAGTTTCCCTTTCCATCCCTTTAAACGCCTGCCGCGCAGGTTACAGGTCAGCTTTCTCGCGGGTGGCAATTTTCACGCGCCTGCTTACACAATTGGCTCACTCTGATATCCCTGAGAAAGTGCTATACTACTCGTAGCCTATGTTTAGCGATTTCATGCTCTTTTTAGTTATTTAATAATTAAAAGCAATTTAAAAGAAGGTGTCAGATATGGCCTAGTGGTCGTAAAGTAGATGTAACATGTACCTTAAGTGTCACCATAACGAAAGAAACAGCCATAGTTGCTGCGAACAGAACTTTAGTCAAGTTGTTAACCTCTGCATCAATTAGGCCAAACTAAAGGGGGGAAAACATGTGTAATTAAATGACCGGTAACAGCATTACGACAATGTACACAAGCAAAGTGATGAGAACAAAACTGAATCAAGGTAAGCACTTTGGCATTGGACTGATTTATTTGAGGCTTTCAAAATTAGCCTTCCTCAGGCGTCTCAGCTGTACTGTAATAAAATACTTTAACAGCTCAGTAGTATTCTAAAATATTCGTCAGATCATAATTATACGGTGAGTAATAGGAGGAGTGGTTTATAGAGGAGAGGGTTGAATCAACATCAAAATCAGTTACTCATTGTGGGGTTACTTAGCCAGTGTGGCAGGGAACACTGGGGAGGGGGAATGGGGGTGAACAACACAAAATTTCCCCTACGCCTTCGTGTTTTTCACACCCCTCTAATTCCAGTTCCCCCTGTTCCCCCCCCCCCTCACCCCTTTTATGCACACTTAACAGGCTGCTAAGGGTCATTGGAATCGGTAGTTGATTCATAGTACAAACCAAAATTTAAGCCTTTCACCCTATTCATCTCTCTCCAGAGGCAGATTGAGCGTTTTGATGGCGGGGGGGTGGGGTGGGGATGAACTGTCTGAGGTAAGAAGGGGGTGTCATTTAATCAAAGAAATATATGACTAGATACAGTCGACCTTCCATCAAGCAATCGCCCTCTAGGCCAGAACAGGCTGCTTAATAAAGGAAGGCCACTTAAGAAAAGGCTTTGCTTACAGGGCCGGTAGGTCAGGACGAGCGGATTTTGTTTCTGGGTAAGGAGCTTTCAAAGCCGACTTACCCGCCCAGTGGGCAAGGGTTTAAGCAAGTCATCCTCAAACTAAATTATAGGGAGCTTAAGCAACGACGACGGCGACGGCAAAGAGGACGGCAAAAAAGCAACAGGTTTGATTAGCAAAACAACAACTTTGCACGTGCATCACGCTTTTTGGTACATTTCCTTGCCGTCGCCGCAAGACTACGACGTGAAAGCGCCTAAGTTCACGTTTTGTCGAGGACGGGAACACAAGGCAACAACTTTCTTTTTCTTTTCCTGAACTTTGATACCTGAGTCCTTTAGAATTCAACTCCAAAAACATTTGCCAACATTTGACGAAGTAAACGAAATGGAATAAGCGCGATAAAGATTGAAGCAGCGCGAATTCACTTTTTAACTGACGTTTTCGTAACCGTCGCCGTCGTTGTTGCTTAAGCACCCTATTAGGTAACCGCTCAAGTCGCCCGAAAGTCATCTCGCCTGAAGTTATATCGCCCGAAACCTGAGTCATGTCGCCTGAAACTCATAGTCAAGTCGCCAGAAATTTTAACAAAGAGTGTATGTAATGAGACAAAACAAGCGGGAAAATGGTGTAATGAAGTCTCGTTCTTTAAGCAATGATGCCATGGTGAGACCAAACAAGCGGGATGAATGTGTATCATATCCCGTTCTTTATGCGATGAAGAGACGAAACAAGCGATATGAATGTGTAACACATCTCGTTCCTTTAGCCTTGATGAAACGAAACAAGCACGTCAAATGAGTAATACATCTTGTTCTTAAAACGAAAGAATAGCGATTAAGATGTTAGGATTTTGCTGGGCATGATAAAATTTCGGGTGACTTGACTAAACATTTCAGGCGACATTACTTCGGGCGAGGTGACTTTGGGGCGACTTGACCTCAAGCCCTCAAGACAAGCTCTTAGTAACCCCGGGCAAACAAAATGTGAGAGCTTCTTTAATACCAAAAAGGACAAGCTGGAACTGAAGTTTTTTTCGAGCTGTGTGTTAACTGTGACTTACTGGTAATAGGGTCCACTGGAATTCTGTTAACTGCATGATAGCCTGCGTAGCAGGCGCTTGGAAGTTGTGGATGAAAGAGAGAACGGGCTCGCGCGAGGGAGACACGCTTGTACCCACTACTTCCAAGCGCCTGCTACGCAGGCTAATTGCATGATAAATACAAGGCTGGTGCTGAGGTTCAACTGTTAATTCATACCTTTGTTTCAGGGTTTGATGTATTCATTACGCTTCTTGTTTCTGAGCCAGTGTATACAACAACTCCAATAGCAGTTCCTAATAGTAAAACAAACCCATGATATGATAGGGTAGCATCAAACTAAGGATAACACTTCTGATAAACCCATGCCTATATCAGCTTAACGAGGCCAGGGCTCTCAGTAAGGGCTGGCGACCAGGGATTTCTCCTGGCTACTATGTTATAACAGCATGACCCCAGCTACTTTCAAACGAAACGAAAGAAAAATAGTGCAAAAAGGGCTTCCCAACAGCTCAATTCTCTGCCTGCTTATTGCATATATGCGGCAATTTGAAATCTTAGAGACTGCTCTTTAAGCACAGACCAGCTCAGGGAAATGAGGCGGGGGATACACACAAAATTTTAATGTGACACGTACGTGGTACTACAGTCGACTCCCGATAATTCAAACCTGAACTGAATTTAAGGGAAATAGAAAAAAGTTTGAGTTATCGGGAGTTCGAGTTATCGAGGGTAAAGTTATAAAGAAAATGATCTGAAGGAAAATGAAAAGTGCTTTGAGTTAGCGGAAGTTTCGAGTTATAGAGGGTTCGAGTTGACTGTATAAAATTTGGTTCTTTTCTTGAACCTAACATGCCACCAAATGACAAAAAAAAAAGACACAAAGGTGGACTATTAAAAATATTGGAGCAGAAATGAAGAAAACTGCAAAAATTAAACCATGGTAAAATACTGAAAGAACGATGGTTTCCTCCACAGTAAACTGTGGAGGAAACCACAAAGTGAGACGTAGGTTCCTGAAATTCAAACTAGAGACATAGGTACCCTTCTACCTCTTAAAAAGAACTCATTAGGAAACAAAAAAATGAAAGAATGGAGTGAAGTAAAACGTGAGCATCAGGATTTTTTCCCCACGCACTACTCTTTTCCTTTTTTCGTAACCTCTATGTTTTAGAGCCACCTACAGTGGCACAGAAAAAAGATTTTATTCTCTTTAAATAAAAAACTAAATTTGTGACTCAAACCTGATGCAATGACAGTGTTAGCCCACATTGTGTTCTCTATACTGAGTGGAATTTCAGTCCTCTCTCCATCATACTGAAAAGGAATTCACATAATATTACTTTAAAAAGTAGCTTGAGTATAGCATGTTTAGTCTACAGTGAGATCTGCACATCAGGCAGACCCCATATTTATAAAAGGGGACATTCCTTTATGTGGACACAAGCATTTAGTGAGTCTATTTACATATTTTCAATTGAATGTGAAACTTACAAAACCATGAACACCAGAAATACCTCTACAATGCCTTTCCTGGCCTTAGGTATTCACAGTTTTCTTAGTTTGACAGTTATAAAATATATAATGGTAATATCCCAGGGTGTCTGCTTACACAGGTTTCACTGGAGAACCAATGTGAAGAATAATTACATGCATGATCATACCTAATTTCACTGAAAAAAGTATTGCTTTTCCCATTGGTAATATGCAATCTACATTGCATTATGGCAAAGCATCACAAAATTGATAACGTCTTTAAGTAACAATGAGACATGGTAACGCCCACAATTTCATTAACATCTTTTGAAAACAAGTCTTATGTTGGTTTGAATGAATATTAAATTGTTCAGTATGATTTATTGTGAAGTTCACTAAGCTTAAAACTATTAACAATGAACACTGTGTCTTGAATTAGTGATTTCGCCTTTCTACAGAGAACAAGAGAGACATGTACCAATAAAAATACAAATGCATGTACAGATAAGGGATTGTTTATTTAATATCAATCCCACTGTCCTTATGTTATTACCACTGTCCAGCATAAGTCTCTAGAACTGGGTAGCTTGAATATGGTATATACTGCATGTGATGGAACTTACCCGTGTAAATGTGCCAACAAAAGAATGAATGTCTTTCTGTGGCTTTTCTGCATAAACAGAGGCACTGATGTTCAACAAATCCTAAAGCAAAGCAAAACCATTAAAACAACTAAACTAAATTTGCCACACAAGTTCTATCTTTTAGCTACAATCTGTAAAATAAGTTAGTCATCCATCTCATAATGCATTAAAAGCAACATCAATAGCCCTTATGCATGTTCACAACAGATGAGTAAATTTCACCACCATTTTGAAATTGTAAAAGTTGAGAAATTTTGCATATTAAATGAATTCCCAAGAAGTGAAGAAGTTTGCTTACAAACAAGGCTTGTTGGTGAAATTTACTCATTTTCAAGATGTATTCATGCATAAGAGCCATTAAAACTCTTCCCCATGAGTGAGTACTTTACACAGCCATGTACCTTAATCAACCTCAAGACCACTCATGACTCGACTTCAATATTGTTAGTACAGTCATGTCTTTTTCTATTATTAATAATACCTCATTCCACACCCGTATTTCACTTACATCATCACAAGGCAATCTTTGGCATGGTGGTACAGTTAAACGGAGTTTCCAGTCTGTTTCACCATCCATTTGATCTGTTCTTAGAAAGCAAGCCCCTGAAAAGAAAATATTTTTTTACATCAAAATTCATGGGTAGTTGGATAACCTTGTTTGGCATATGCCTTGACATCATCGTAAGATGTATCAACAACAGTTAAAAGGTGAGACAAAAACAAAACTGGGCCAACAAATTAAATTCATATAAATGGGAAAAATTTCAATCACTAGATGTAAAAAAGTCCTATCTATAGACGTCTTGTGAATCAGTTTACCATTTTTTTCTGACGTTCTCAGGAATACTATATCAGCTGGAACTCTTTGATCCTGTCAAACAAGGAAATTTAATGAGTCAACAGCTCAGGAATACCTTTTAATGCAATAATTGTGACCAAATCTTTTTATTATATTATGGATGGTAGTATATCATGTAAAAGATACGCTATGATAAAGATATTAACTAAATCTTGTATTGTGATTAGCCAGTTATTAAATTTAATGCAAGCAAGGTGGAGTTACAATAAATTATTACCTTCTCCATGGCCATGTTAATCTCTGCAAGGGCAATTTTCTCAATATTTCACCATACATCAGCAAAATACTTCATTCATGACCAGTTGGTGTATACTGATGGCTGCACATTAGCTTTTAATCTTTGTGTTTATATCAAAAAGGAGCTTGAGAGACATCTAGCAACCAACCTCACTTCACGCTCACACAATAAGAAGGAACAGTTCAAAAAATTCCCTCAGTGGATGCATTTTCACCTGATTAAGGGTGAAAGAATGAGTTGTAGGTAAAACCTTCTAGTAAACCAGTATTCAAGCTAGGTTGATTCAGAATTCCCTTTGTCTCCAAGCCCCAGTTCAGAGGAGACAAATAAAATTGTGGTTCAACCTGAGACTGGATTTTACCCACAACATATACTGCACATACCTTTTCAACAATAATGAGATCTGATACTTTAATGGCTGAGCTTGGCACGTTAACAATACCTAGCAAACAAACACAACAACACATCCAACATATTTTTCATTTTTTGGAAATTTAATTTGTGTTACCTTTTAACTCACAAGAATGCCTTGAACTAAAAAAAATTAACAAACAGCAACTAGTAAGTTTCGGGTGTCAATTGTTTAGTTTTTTCCCTGGGTGGGGCTAGCTCCTTGCACCCCTCTGGGGTACAGAGGGTGCACTGGCCCTCACGTTCATTGGAATAGCGTTTTAATTTAATAGGTGTCTCAGTTCTTCAAGCTTTAAAATGCTTTAATCAAATAAATGGCCAATATGCCTTGCAGCCAATTTTATCCCACAGTGGATGCTTCACTAATTTGTATCCCAGCAAAAGCTTGACTAAATTTAACAATCCTGCCAATAAGGCTTCAGCGTAAATGCAAATTTCTGCTGCAACTTTGGATATCATGGGGCTTTCCTGCCTGTCGACTAACAAGTGCCAAATGAGGTGACAAGACTAAATGATCGATCCCTTATGTAACTTCCTTTCGTCTCTCCTAATTTTAACTATACTTTATTTAGGTTGATAGAGTGAAAAAAAAATTTTTCTTTTCTTTTTTTTTTGGGGGGGGGGTGTGGGAAGGCTCTGCAGGAAAAGAATTATTTATTTGATTGAGGAAATATGTTTAAATAATAATAATATATTAACGCTAAAAAATTAGTCATGATGCACGGCTTGAAAAATGACCTGTCTGATCGTACAGGACAAGCAGATTTTCTTCTGAGCAAGTACAGTAACTTTTAAAGCTTACTTGCCTGATGGGCAGAGGTCCAGGCAAGTCATCCTCTAACAAAATTAACTAAGAAGAACACAAGAAGTGACCTTACCCAAAGACAAGCTGGAATTCAAGTTATTGTGATGATGGTGATGATAATGACAATGTAAATAGTGTTGATAAGACCCCAAGTCTGAATTAGCTAAGATTAGTTTATTTTTGACTTCTGTGTGACAACAAATGACTTCTTGCTCTGTTTCTACATAGTATACTGTGACCAAAAACTACATACTATCATTAATAGTGACCTTTCTTTGTAAGTTTCTTGTACTGTTGGGAGTTGACTTCCCTATCTCTTCTAAACCTTATAAAGTCATCATAAGCTTCACGGCACATTGTCACAAACACAACAAAAGCCTGTAAAATAGATAAAAATAGATTGAGTTTTTTTCTAAACAATCAAAACATTTGTTTAGCAAATTATCACTATTTTAACTGTATGGGACTTACAATGCAATTTTAAATTTAAATCATTTATTTCATACTATTTATTTAATACAAGTGTAAATGTCATTGATTGCAATGTTGTTGTTTTTTTTATCAATTTGCATCCATTTATATAGTTTTTTTAAAATTGATTGTAAAGAGCATTTGAAAACTTTTAGTTTAATTTGCTCCAGAAATGAATAAATTAACTACACAACTACATAAATTACCACTCATAAGCCCCAAACTTATAGGCCCACCTACCTGGAAAAAAGTACATACGATAATAAGCCCACCCCTCCCCCCTCCAATAAGCCCCCCTCCCACTTATAAGCCCCGCAGTTAAAGGCCCACCTACCTGAAAAAAAAAATACATCTGATAAAAAGCCCCCACTACCATAGATAGGCCCAACTCTTGCTTTCATTGAAATGAATTTGATTTTTATGATGTTTCGAAAATCCAGTAAAATTAATGCAAAACAATTTTTGATCAGCACTGTGTCTGCTGTAGCTTGTTTTGAAGTGCCTTTCCTATTCCAGTTATAAGCCCTGTCAGATATGTCCCTCCATTCATAAACCCTCCTAAGACCCCTTACGAAGATATACAGTATAAGCCAAGGCTAATAAACACAGCAGTTTATGGTAATTGCTTAATTGATTAATTAATTAACTATGCTTACCAGTGGCCCCCAGTAAGTATACAGTGCTCCAATTCTGAGATCAGGAATAAACTGTGAAGTAGCTACTACAAGGAAGTACATGTTCAGGAAGATTTTAAACTGGTTATACAGGGTCTGAAAACCAAAGAAGGATATTTGCTCTTAATAGATACCAAGTACAGTGTTCTCAAAAGGCCTAAACAGGATTAATACAGCTCTGTATGCAAAGTTCAGGGGCATACATGTACTGAATCTGAAAAACTGTAGCACATTAAACTGTTTTGGGGGGCTTTTCATTTGTTAATTGCCCCTTAAAGCCTTGGCCCCTGTTTGCCTATACACTGTACAGTACATGTAGGGCTCTCAAAGAATCTGCAAAAAAGGCATCAATTATGAGAATTGCAAGATTCTGCTGTCAATGAGGACAAGAGTTTCATAGAAAAAAGAGGAAGCTGGGCTGCTTAAATTTTGCAGGCTATTCACAGCAACATTGCTTATTTCTAACCATTCTTCAGACACCAAGAAAACTGATCAAAGACCACATGTTAATTGACCAAGCAAACATCTGGCTCAATTGTCCTGGACTGAATCTTCATGTCTTTCTGGGAAGATCAAGACCCTTCTTACATGCTATACTACTGCACTATGTTTGATGTTACAGTAACTGTGCCTTGTAACAAAATTTAAACAATGCCACAGATGACATCATGAATCTTTCATGCCACTTATGCCCTGAAAATTTACATCCAATATACCATAGACTAAGAAATATTTCAAATACTTACCAGTGGAATAAAAGTGATGATATTGTACTTTTGGTTACGAATAACATTACGAGGAAACTGCTGTGTGGCAGACTGAAAAAAATAAAGTATTTTAAACAGTCAATACTTTCACTTACTCAATAACATTGTTATTAGTTAAACCATGATAAAACATTAAAAATAGTGAATTAACTTCTTCCATATCCTCTTTTCGAGAGATTTGTATTTCAATGAATGTTAAGTACATGGACCTTTCTTCAGAGGTAGGTTGACTTGCTATTCTCTTTTCTTTTTGTGCTTAACTGATCAGGTCATTCAATTTCTTTTAGCACCAGCTGTATAGCTTTTCACCTGCTTTTTTGTTGGCTTTTTCTTTGTTTGTCTTTTTTTTCATTTGAGCTTGTTCTTTGCTAGTCTTGGTCCCAAATTTGACCTAACCAGGGACGATTGCATTTATTACTGAACCTAAGCTGCCACATGGCCCTGGTATGCAATTTCCCTGGATCAAGCACATGCTAGCTAGCTTCAGTCTCTTCCTCCTGGTTGGGGGGGGGGTGTCATTTTTTCTTTTGGTCAAGAGGGGGAATGTCAAAAGACTCAGTATGATGTGAGGGGATATGAAAAAATTTTCCGGCCCCTTAAAAAATATCTCTTTCCCCCAGCAACCCCCCCCCCCTTCCCCCGCTGCAGTATACATGCTGAATGCAGCCCCAGGACTTTATCATAACATAAACATAATACTTTCTAAAGGAAAACTTTTTAATAAGGGATTCGGCTACCTACACAATGATGTAGATTCTAATTACCCTAAAAAAATCAAATTTTTTTGTTTTTTTAATTCCCTACTGTCAAAACAATTGAAAGCGATAAAAGTTACTTTCAATTTAACAAACCTCTCTTCCTAAAACAACTGTTCTTGGTTTCATCTCAATTTTTCCCATTAGTCTATCAAAGCAGCTGTGCAGGAAAAAATAATACATGTAACAGAGTTCAGCAACATCACGGCATAAGTTCAAGGCTGACGTGCTCTAGCAGGACGTTATATGTCGTTATACAATAATGCTATGCGCCCTGTGATTGGTCATTGCCCATAATCTATTAGAGTACAGATACATGGATGACGTCACAGGAAAATTTCTTTTCTTTGTTTTGCTCAACATGGCACGTGGTTTTGAAAATGTTTGTGAGATTATTTCGGATAAAACAAGTGAAAGCCTCCAAAAAAGTTTAGCAGGAGCCATTTACAAAGAAGAAAAATGAAGAAACGGAAACAAAAAGAGTTCTTTACAACTTGAGAATGCCTAAAGTGAAAGAAAACTTCACAACGTACAATTACCACAGTATGTCATCACTATGAGAGACTTGCAGATAATTTGCAAAGCGTTTTTGCGATTATAATTCTACTTTGAGTGAGTGAAGGCATTAAAAAACTTTTTCGAGAAACTGTGTAAAGAAGTAAAGAAGAACAGAGACAAAAAGCAGCGTTTGGGACTTAAAAATGCCTAAACTAACACAAGCCCTCAAACAGCCAAGCATTACGAGGCAAGTATGTGTAAATCGTTTTTTCTTCTCTCTTCACTGTATAAAACAAATAGATTCCATGCTGCTATAAGTCTGTTCAGTAATAGACCATGGAAGAAGTCAAAGTGCAGTAAAAACATCAGTGACACACTCATCTGTGGCTCATGCAATCATGTGCCACTTCTTTTTTTTTTTACCACATTTTGACGTCATCTGTGATCTATTACTGAACAAACCCATGACAATGTGGAATCTACTTGTTAAATAGACATTGATCATGAAAAAGCTAGTCGATATTGGTTGATAGTGCTAGATAAATGTCAATAATTGTCAATTGATTGGTTTAATTCGTCGATAAAAGTTGATAATCACAATGTTCTCAAGATAGATAATCAATTGATAGACTTCTTGGACTTTTCAGAAAATATCTGCTGAGGATTTATGCGAACTTAACATGAAAGTTGCGTAAGGAGAAGGATTTGGATGTTACCAATTCTTTGAATGCACAAGAATGCTACTCAGTTACAAATGAATATACATTGTAAAATCTATTCGAACAAATGTTGCAAAAGCTCAAGTAGACTTTCAAGAAAATCCTGTGTACAAGTTAAAAATGGCGCAAAACTTTTTGAATGGATGTTAATAATTTGCTTACGGATATTGAAACTGTTGCCTCTGATCCTTTACGTCTACCAATAGTTTTCAGATAAAAATCAAACTCAAACACCAATTTTGATAGCAGTCGATAATCACAGGAAATTTTATGATTTACTTTTATCGATTTCAGATATCTGTTGATTGGTCAGTATTGACCATTACCAACAACAAATTCGATTTAAATCAAATATTAAAATTATCGACATGTAGCGTCCTAGCCCTAGCAGCAGTTCAGGGCAGAGAGCTCCCTTCTATTTTTCTTAGAACACAGACTTGAGGTCTGTTAGTTCCCTTGATTTTTATAGTGCTGCTATCTCCACCAGAGTAAAAAAAAATTTATTGCGTTGCCCTCAGCAGAGACTGGTCTTCAATGATGTCAAACTGTCAGGGACTACAAATTAAGAGCCAATGCACAGAAAAATCGAGCAAAATCGGCAAATCGTGGCCACAGCTCAAAACCTAACTTACCCTCATTTTCAGTCTGTAATAAGGTTTTAATGAGTTTATAACACTGCTGAGGTTTAAATTTCAAAATGCGGCCGAGTTTGGGAATTATTTAAGATTTTCGATTTCAACGGTCCGCGGGCCTAAAATTAGCCGCCGAACACGGCAATATAGCCTAGCGACAGAAATGAGCTGACTTTCATAAACGAGCGAATATATTGGCAATCTTCCGCTTAAATCTCAAAAAGCAGATATCTAACAATTTCTGAACGGCACATTTTTTAGATTTAGAGCATAAAATATCGACGAACCAGCAGAATTTTGAAACGTAATTTGCATAATGCTTATAAATACAACAATTTACCGCTAAAACCAAAATCGAATTTTCTATATGGGGGAATTCTCCAAATCACCCCAAATCCCGGTTACTACCTAATGAGATATAGTACTTCAACATTATCTGAAAGTTAGTCTGGTGTTTTCGCGAACGCTTGTAAAATAGATTGATTATTTTGAGGTTATTTTGCCCCAAACAACCGCTAATTGACCCCAGGGTCAGTTGACACGTGCACGTCACCTTAGTTTTATGCATCGATTTGAGCTCGTTAAAAGGGAGAAACTAACAAGATTCTTTTAATATGTACCTGTTTTAATGAAATACACGCAATCTTCAAAAGGAGAGGCCGTTCAACGGGTAATTTCTGTTCTTGAGATCTTGTAGATTGTACCATGGCGTCTGCGAGTGGACCTGAGTCTAGGTCTGTTTTCCCGTGACTGCGAAATCACAATAACGTCAAGAAATAATTTTCCCTCGAATCTTCGTAAGTGAATCAGCTTTGCAGTGCCTTACCTGAGATAAAAAGTGGGTCGAATAGCAAAACAATTCTAGCGCAATTTGGATCCTTTGTGGAACGCAGTGTATTGCTGAGCGAAAGGTGAGTAAACAAACGTAGGAAAGTACGTTACCCTTGATTGCGTGACCGGCCAGTAAACGATAGTCTCCAGCGAAAAATAGGATTCGCAAAAATCTTGCTGATGTATATTTAACAGTTTTTTACTATAAATTTACACCTGGTTTGTCTAAAACTTTAAACAATGCATATCTGTCCAAGAGTATAAGAATGTTTCGAAAGATCCACCCCTAAATAACTGTGGGCTACTCCTTTTTCCCCATCACCGATGTGCACTTCCTTCCCACTGTCTTTTGCATGAGGCTTGTATGCCTTTTTAACTGTTATCGACACTTAAAACTGGCCGTTTAAGGCCTGGTTTAAGAACGTGACTGACTTTAAAAACCGTCGCGAACATGCGCTATTATTGTTGGACTTTGGAAGCTTTAAGCCCAAAATGACGGTGCAATCTCGAGAAATTTGCCCGGGTCTAATTTTAAGACAGGGAACCGTACTAAGAAAGGGACGGTCTCATTTAGCAACCCGTGGACAATCTGGGCATGCTTGCCTTCTCTCGCAGGGGCAACCTTTAAGGCCAGGTACGCCGCCCCACCCGAGAGGATTGCACGGCATCCACCATTTCAGTCGCTTTTTTTACATCATGACCTTCAATTATTATGAATTATAATGCGGGCCTTGATCGTTGCCACCTTACCAGAAGTCTAATCTTCGCACTGTTAGACCATGAGAATCTCTATTATTATTCCATAAATGCACCATTGACTTTTCCTTGCTCAGCTTCCGGTAAACCGATACTCCGAAGCAAAAATAGCTTTACAACGACTCTATCCAGGCCAGAACTCTTGATATCAACAAATATACCCCCTCTAAAGAGAGCAAACGTTCCCCGAACTATTCACTTGACCCACCCCATCCCTTCGTTAAGAAAAACTACGCACTCAGTTCACTGGACAAAACGCGCTCGTGAATATACCAAACTATAGCCGTTCATCCTACAAGCAATCTCAGTTTCAGCAGGCGTGGCCACGTTTCCAGTTGCTGTAAGATTAATTCGACACCTGGAACAGACACTGTAAACTGTCAGGACGAGAAAGTTTATAAAAGACTTAACAGGTGTGCGCGGCGGTTTCCTTTTCTTCCTTTCCTCCCACTGTAGCACTCAAATTCTGACCCTGATATTAATTCTAGTAGTAATTAATCGTTCCTGAGCCGATAGGCACAAGGATACCAGTTTCTTGCAAAATATGCGGTGACATCCGTTTGCTCATCCCCTTTTCTGCCTTCGGCCGCTGATTAGGTTTGGTTCTGTGCTTTGAAATAACTTTAGGAACGAACATGATACGTGAGGGGCGTGTCCGGCTAAGGGCAAGTGACTCTCGGTGGTGAAGACATGTACTGAGCTTGTCAGTATTTCGTAGCCTGTACCACGTCGCGAAAATAGAACAAGGCAAAGAAAAATAAGACGCCTTTCTTTCCCCAGCCCACGCAGGTTTTTCGCATTACTTTTTACTGCACAACTGATTCTACCTTTTCGAGCCGGAGCGAACATGGACGCCCTCCACTTCATTTTCGGCACCTGACTAAACGCAAGCGCTGACTTGTGCTCCTATGTTTCGTTTGCACTGAAGTAGCAGTATATGACCACGACAAACTTGCTGCTATCCTTGGTTTGAAACCGCAATGGGCAAGAACAATTTCTTGAAAAGAGCAAACTATTTCCTCCTTAGCAGACATGGAGAACAACTACTAGGACTTAAGCAATGCCATTGCTTAAGTCCTACTAGACTTGAAAAGAGAAAGCATGATGCTTTCTCTTTTTATGATTTACGGCTAAACAGTACAATTTCATGTAGCTTTTACGCAAAATTAAATACTTGGTTGTTTGCAGAATTGCATTTAACAACAAATTACAGAAATTTAACTAAGTTTAGATCTCATAGATAAGAATTGAACGGAAAAAACTTTTGGGGTAAAAAAAAAGTCAAAAAAAATGTTTGCTGGAAAATCACTTAATGGACATATATACAATAGCAGAGATATCATGCCTGTAATTTTCCGTTCAACGCACCTTATGAGAAGTCTGACTAATCCACTGGTAACCCATGCCTTAAAACCGCCTTGAACCTTAAAATTTAATCCATTTGCCTTTCATGCGTAGTGCAAATATATCTTCTAAACACTCCGGGGTTGGGGGTAAAATCAGAAGAACAGAACATTCAGTTACTGTACCATTTTTAAAAGTGGGACAGTATGTTTGCTAATCATCTTAGTTAAACGCTTTTAAAATAGGACAAAAGGACACCTGGGCATACAGGAAAATGAATTTACTGTATCCCGAAAGCTTTGGTTTCCCGTGCACTTATTTTTCGCAGGAGACAATCGATAATTGCCTGGTCACGCAATCGGAGGTGAGTAACTAATTAAAAGTCACTGATACCATCGCCGCTTAGCAAATACACTGCGTGCTGCAAAGGATCCAAATTGCGCTAGAATGTTTTCCTTTTCGGCCCACTTTTTATCTCAGGTAAGGCACTGCAAAGCGGATTCATTTACGAAGGTTCGAGCGAGAATTATTTCATGATGTTATTCTGATTTCGCAGTCACGGGAAAACAGACCTAGACTCAGGTCCACTCACAGACGCCATGGTACAATCTACAAGATCTCAAGAACAGACATTACCCATTGAACTGCCTCTCCTTTTGAAGATTGCTTGTATTTCATTAAAACAGGTACATATTAAAAAAACCTTGTTAGTTTCTCCCTTTTAACGAGCTCAAATCGATGCATAAAACTAAGGTGACGTGCACGTGTCAACTGACCCTGGGGTCAATTAGCGGTTGTTTGGGGCAAAATAACCTCAAAATAATCAATCTATTTTACAAGCGTTCGCGAGAACACCAGACTAACTTTCAGATAATGTTGAAGTACTATATCTCATTAGGTAGTAAGCGGGACTTGGGGTGATTTGGAGAATTCCCCCATATAGAAAATTCGATTTTGGTTTTAGCGGTAAATTGTTGTATTTATAAACATTATGCAAATTACGTTTCAAAATTGTGCTCGTTCGCCGATATTTTATGCTCTAAATCTAAAAAAATGTGCTGTTTAGAAATTGTTACTATCTGTTTTTTGAGATTTAAGCGGAAGATTGCCAATATATTCGCTCGTTTATGAAAGTCAGCTCATTTCTGTCGCTAGGCTATATTGCCGTGTTCGGCGGCTAATTTTAGGCCCGCGGACCGTTGAAATCGAAAATCTCAAATAATTCCCAAACTCGGCCGCATTTTGAAATTTAAACCTCAGCAGTGTTATAAACTCATTAAAACTTTATTACAGACTTAAAATGAGGGTAGGTTAGGTTTTGAGCTGTGGCCACGGTTTGCTCGATTTTCCTGTGCATTCGCTCTTAAAGTCTTTAGAGATATGCTTATATCCTTGACCAGCGTTTAGCGAGTAAAACATCAACTACCAAAGCGATATTGAAAAAAAAGAGCTAAGACCAAAATTAATTTCCAAATTAATTTAAATTTTAGCTCATTTCAATAAAATGGCTTGTTAATTAAGTTTAAATAATTATGAACTATGTTCATTTCGGCCTCATATGTCCCCCATATTTCATTTTGTGGCACCCTCAAGTGCAATCAATGGACAGCTAGTGATCAAAACAATAAATCAGTAACAAGTAATAAACAAAATCAGGCTATTCCATCGCATTTATGTTGATATTTTTGTGATCTTAGATGTATTTCTCACCTTCGACAGGAAGACAGAAATCCACAACAACACCAGAATTTAAAACAGCGTTTGCAGCAACCTTCCTTATCTCTCCTCCTTTTCCGCTTCTTCCTATCTTTAGCACCGACATCGGACTGATAACCCTCTGAGTAGCCTTCTTCATCGTCAAAACCGTCATCAACAACAACTGGCATCAGAGGTGTATCATCGTTAGTGGATCCGTAACCCGCTTCTTCTTCAGTGTTTGATCGCGTTTTCCCGTTGTTTCTCAACTTCCTGTAACCATTGGTGCCAAGATTATTAAGTGGGACTGCCTCGTACGGCATAGTCGACGAATAATCGGTGGATTCGACGTATAATCGGGTAGTTGAACTGGTAGTCATTTCATTTGAGCGCCATCTTAGCAAGTAGTTTCTGGAACCGCTGGTCAACAACACCCATTCTTGTGTGGGTAGGGAGGGAAGAGAAAATTCCCACAATCATTTTTTTTCCAGAATGTTATCAACATCTTGCACTATCCTGTTGTCAGTTTGCAACAAATATTTCAATAAGTATAAATGGAAGTAAATTGGTATACATGTTTTCAATATTTTGGTCAAAAACTGATACCACCGAATACCACCTTGTCCCAAAGAGTTTGACCCTCCCTAGCCTAGTAGTTCTATGGTATGACTATCGTGTATGCATCACTGATTTGGTACCACGTTGATTTGGTAACAGAAGTTAAAGAAAAGAATTGTTCAGCGCTGCTGACAATAAAATAGGTCAAGAGCCATCCTATTATGGCTCTTGAATAGGTAAACAAATAAAAAAATGATTACATAAATAAATAAATAGATACTGAATACTCAATCAATCCCTCGTGTGGGGCTATTTTTGGGAGGAGGGGTTGACTGTTTTAAGTGCCAGGGTTTTTGTTTTCTTTGCCTAGTTCTTGATTGTTCGCGGCGAGAGAGGTTTATCAAACCGTAAGCACGGGTTACTTTATGCTAGGTAGTGTATTTCGAGAAAGGATCTCTGGAGCCAGGGTAAGCACGTAAATAATCCTAGGGAAGGGGGACTCGACAGAGGGGAGGGCTTATATAATTTGTTCCCCTGAAAAAGGGGAGCCTTATGAGAGAGGAGGGTTTATTTGAGAGTAGGCTGCTTGGAGTCCGCCTTTTCTCTTAAAATCCGTCTAGTTCTTATCTCAGCCAGGGCGACTGCAAACAACGACGTTATGTTACAAAAAGGGATAAGGATTTTCTCTTCTCGGGCTTACGCCCTGGTTTATCGTGGCTCGCGTGCTTGGGTTTCTTGGCAGTAACTTTGCAAAGAAAAATAAGAGACTGCCAGCAGTCTAATTTGAGAACGGAAAGCTTAATAGAGGATTTTCGGTAAATAAATGAAATTAACCCTTTCTTCGAGCAACAACGGGGACATTTTTATAGCAAGTTGTAAAACCTTTTTGAGTGCGTAACTTTTAAGATGGTAAATTAGGCCTGTTTTGTTTTTTAGAAAATGTTTTCTTTACAAAGTCGGACCGACAAACCGTTATGTGTAAGCTACCCTTAACATTATACATCGCAATAGACGCATGATGCGGTCTTATCCGTCTGGACGAGTAATCTGTCCTCTAGTTTAAAAACGGCCAATAGAGAGATTAAGATTCACGGATTCACGTTTACGACAGACGGTAAACGTGAATTTGTACCACGTGACCAAGTTTTCCGCTTATTTTTCGTTTACTGTTTATTGCTTCGACACAAAAATAAGTAGTCTTATACATAACAATCCTTCTGGACT